>PVJI01005831.1:0-92346 GCA_004026765.1 Micronycteris hirsuta | reverse complement strand
TCCTCTTTGGGTCCCGCTTCTTTGGGGTTCTCTGAGCTTCTTGGATTTCCAGGAAGCCTATTTCCTTTGCCAGATCTGGGAAGTTTTCCTTCATTATCTGTTCAAAAATATGTTCAATTTCTTGGTGTTCCTCTTGTCCTTCTGGCAGCCCTATGATCCGGATGTTGGGTCGTTTACAAATGTCTCTGAGGTTCCTGAGACCCTCCTCATTTTTTTGAATTCTTTCTTCCTTCTGGTCCATCCCATTGGTTTGAGATCCAACCTCTTTTTTTTTCCTATTGGTTCCCTGTAAATCTTCCTCCATTATCCTTATCGTATTCTTCATCTGTTCAACTATTTGCGTCCACCTATCTTCCAGTTTTGTTAACAATTTGATTACAAGCATTTTAAATTGCACATCTGATAGGTTGACTATGTCGTCATCCGTTAGTTGTAATTTGTTCTGATCTTTCATTATGGCCATTTTCTTTTCTTTTTTTTTTTAAAGATTTTATTTATTTATTTTCAGAGAGAGGAGGAGGGAGGGAGAAAGAGCAGTGTATGGTTGCATCTCACATGGCCCTCATTGGGGACCTGGCCCGCAACCCAGGCATGTGCCCCGACTGGGAATCGAACCGGGACACTCTGGTTCCCAGCCCGCGCTCAATCCACCGAGCCACACCAGCTGGGCTCATTATGGCCATTTTCATTCTTTTTATCTCAGTGCACTTGTCAGCTGGCAGGTGCCTGCAACCTGGGACGCTTTTTGGATGACGTTGCCTCTGTGGGCGGGGCCTGGGAGGAAGCAATGGCGGCCTCTGATCACCGCGGGCTCCCGTCACTCCTCGGCTCCCTAGTTCCCCACCGCCTTTTCTGCCAGACTGGGTTCTGTTGGCTCAGCCCTGGCTTCTCTCCGGCAGCATCACCAGCTTGCGGGATTCAACTGTTGTTCGGGGCCATGCCCTGTTCAGGCACTGGCGGGGCGAGTCCCTCCGTGAGAGCTGCCTCTCACTCCGTTCCTCCGCCCGGTACTGCCCCGCTTACCGTCCTGGATGTTCGTCTTCTCCTACCTCCTGGGTGTCGGACTTCCCTTCAGTTTGATTCTGTCCGTTCTGGTTGTTTAATTTTTCGCTACTGCGTTCGTTGTTTAGACACTCTGGATGTGCGGGCAGCGAGTGCGACCACCTACGCTGCCATCTTGGTGGAAGTCCGGACAACCTAACCTCTGGTGACCAGATTTTGATTCAGCAGGTCTGGGTGGAGCCTGAGATTCTGCATTTTTAACAAGCTCTCAGGTAATGCTGGTCTTGGACTACACTTTACCAGGCAAAGGATCAGAGAACCCGGAATATTATTAGAAATGTGCCTTGTGCTATGGAGGATACAAAGAAAACGTAAGGTAATTTCCTATCTTCCAGAAGCTTTGTCTAGTTGGAGAGAAAAGCTGTGATTTGACATGGCAGGAAAAGGTGCACACCAAAGGCCAGATACAGGTGCTGCAGTGTGCCCCAGAGCTGCTACAGCTAGATGGCCCACAGGGCAGGTGGGGTGGGGGTCTCACTACAGCCTGAAATATTCATAGCAGCAAGTGGAAAGTTCCAAATATAGGCTTGCTGAGCAGGAGGAAAGGTGCAAGCACAGAGAAAACTCCAAAAAAAGTCTTCTCATGCAATGTGGAGATTTCAGCAACAATCTGATCAGCACAGAGAATCATTCATTTGTAACCCCCCTCTTCAAAGGACAAGCCCCATCATTTGGAAATGATAGTCCCTATTAAATGACCCCCTATGAGTACCAGATACCTCCAGGTGCTTTCTATATAATAGTATGTCCCCACAAAGACCCATAATATCCCATACTTTACTGAGTTGCAATCTGGGGCTTGGAGAGCCTACATGACTTGCTCAAAATCATAGAGCTAGTAAGTGACAGGCCTGGAATTCAACCTCAGAACTACGTGTGTGCTCTTTGCCACCATCCCTGCCAGTCACAGCCTGAGAGCTTTAGCTTCTCCATAGAGCTTGCTTCCCAGGAGATTCTCATGGCCCATCTTATTTCAAGTAAGGATTTGCCCCGCCCCCCCCATAACAGATCCTGAGCACACATCCAAAGTTAATGATATTCCTTTCTGCCTTGCCGAATAAACTATTAACAGACTGGAATTTTTTACATTGTCATCTTACATAAGGAATAAGCTCAAAACTGCTCCTTGCACACCCCCCAAATAAGCATTGAATATTTTCTTGCAATAAGGAGGCACTTTTCTTTGGAAATCACCAAGAAGCTCAGACAGACATTTATTGGAAATAATTACACCTCTGCCACAGCATGGGGCCCATCACAGCCCCTTCTGATTCAAAAGGTCTTTCTGGAACAGCAGCATCCATCTTTCAGCTGGGCTGATAACAGCCAACAGTGTTGTGGGAGACTCAGATATGGATGCAGCCTGAGGATTATCTTCAGGCTTCTCTTGTTGCACCTGACTGAGCCCATTGCATCAATTCAGTCATTGCAAAAGAGCAGGGAACCACACGTGACTGGAACGGGAGGCTTACAGATGCACAAATCACAGAGCCAGCTCTGGCCTGCGTTCATCCAAGTTGAATACTCTGCCTGATTCTACCCGAGGAAGAAGGAGGTAGGGAGAGAGGGCTAGCGGGAAGGCTGATTTCCAGGGCAGATTCACTTCAGCCATGTTAATTATCTCTCTAGACATGTTAAGTGGGTAGTGACACTTGAGGTTCCTTCTACACTAAACCTTTACCCTGTGAACAACTTGAAGTGTGCACCCGCACTTAATCCACACCAGTTACACTATTCTCATTTTAACTTTAAAAAGAAGAAGACTCAGGTAGATAAATACACTGAAGGGGGCTTCCTTATCAGTAGTCAGTTGGGGGAACATTTTAGTAAAATTATTTGCTGTGTAGTAGAAATGATATTTGGTGTAACTTGTCATATCAAGTAACATTTCAGTATTTACACAAATCTGAAGACATTAGGATAGTGTAGCCTCTTTGGCAAATCAGTATTTAGATAAATGTGAGCACACAAGGATAATGTAGCACCTTTGACAAATCAGGAAAGATAAGGATATTTGAGGCCATCACAAGTGATCTGATTGCAGTGGAAATGTAGGATCCTGACTAAATAATGGAAACCATGTGCCCTGCGACTGAAATGATAGAGCCCTATCCCATGGGGCCTAAATTGAAGACATATAATGGTAATTTGCTCCAACTGTGTTAAATTAATTCAATTTGTATATGAGAAAAAAAAACAAGTGTGCTATTTTATGTACCTCCATGTTCAAAATCCAGCTCCACCTTCACTGCCTAAAAGAATGGGATGTCTAATTATTAAAGGTTAAAGTTTGATTCAAACACAGTAAAAGTCAGAAATCATTTTTGCAATGGTTCTGTTGCTTTAAACAGTTCACAGTATGAGTGATTCTCATTGTGCTTTCCAGCTTGAGCTCAGTTACACTTGGAAAAGCCCATCGGACAACAATCTTGGCCCCTCTTAGATCTCAGAGAAAAGCTGTGAAAATGATGAAGATAAAGGGTATTTAAAAACTGACAGTCTGTCAGAATGTATTCATGCTATTCAGTAGACACTTTCACTATAATAATAAGGGGCAAAATGTAACTTTGACTTCTTTCAGAGTACATGATGCAAACATTTTTTCCCACTCCATATACAGTTTCATTTAAACAGCATTGTCAAGGGATAAGTAATTTATTTCACTTAAATGATATTTTTTGCAGGTGTTTAAAGCTTACCTCTGCCTGCTCACATTATTTTTTGCTAGACCTATCTTTAAAGCAAACATAGCACATGCTTGTTTACTTTTTTACATGGAGCATATAAATGTGGTTACATTTTTTCTCGATTTAGGCTTGTTATGATAAATATCACTTTTTGTTTCTTGCCATCCTCCTTTTACCCTTTGACAGCTGAATTGTATGGAGTTGAGTGTTTCTGTATAAATAATCACAGATATATTTATTCTTTTGCAGTTACTATTATTCCTAGTAACAGGGCTCCTCTGAGAATTTACCAGGCAGGGTTCTAAGACCTTCATATGTATTAAAATCTTGACTAATTTGCCTTGCACACCCCCAAGTGAAATTATTTCTCCTGTTTTACAGGTAAGAAAATTGAGGTTTAAGAAGTGAGTAGTAGGGCTGGGATTTGAACCCTGGTCTCTAACTGCAAGCTGCCAGTTGCTAGCTATTACAGGAGCTGCCTCTTGTGCCTCTTCTCCTCTCTGGTTATTTCTGTCTATCCTCTTGCTTTAAAAACCTTCACCCCAGTAAGGACCCAAGATTATGGGACATTTTGGGTATCTTTTTCCTTGAGTGGTGTTCTGAGTGTATTTTCTCTGAATCCTAGGTTCCCAGACATCTTATGCACACTTGAAGTTTCTGAAAGTCTAATGTGAATTCATCCCTGTGTATCCTAAGGCTTTGCACAGGAATTATAGGATTTTCTGCATTATGATTAAGCAGCATTATCAAGAAACCTGCAAGCTGAGGAATGCCTGGTGAGTCTATAATACAAGGGTCAGCAAACTTTTTCTGTGAAGAGCCAGGTACTAATATATTAGGCTTTATGTTACAACTACCCAACTCTGACTGTTTAAGGTAAGAATAGCCACAGATTAATACATAAAATAATGGGTTAGGCTATCTTCCAGTAACACTTCACTTATAAAAAGAAGTAGTGGGCAGGAGTTGTCCCACCAGACCATAGTTTGCTAATTCCTGTTATAACAGAAAAAAAGGACCAATTGGGATATTTAAAAAGCGTAACTGGATAGTTTAGAGGCATTGTATGTAGTAGTTACTTCCACGGGCTCTGGAGATAACTGCCTGGGTTGGCCTCCTAGCCCCGCTACTGACTATTCTAATTTAAGCAAGTATCATAATCTCTCTGTGCCTTGTGTTTCTGCTTTTAAGATTAGGGAAATAATAGTTCTTACATCATAGGATAACTTTGAGAATTAAAAGAATTATTTGTGAAGTAATTAGAAGGGTTCCCAGGACAAAATAAGCACTAGGTAACTTCTTGTGAAATTAAGAATCATAACAAATCCAATTTCTAGTGAAACCAAATATTAAAATGCACTGATGGAAAGAGGAGAAGACTTCTTTTGTTTTGAGTGATGTGAAGGTCAGTGACAAATCTGCCTGTTGTGGATGGAGGGGTAGTGTGAGGAATGAGGGACTTAGGACACCCCCAGCCAGGGGAACTGGGTTCTTGACCCCAGATGGCTTCTACCTTGCAGTGTGCCCTTAGGCAACAGGTCCTTATTTTCCCATCAGTGAAATATGGGGGTCCACCTGGATTAGTGGATGTAAACTGATAGCTCAGAGGCTGAATTCTGCTGTACAGACCTAGAATGTTTTCTAATATTTGAACTAATCATCAGCAATTACAAGTCAGGAGATGCCACAAAAATTCTGGATTCCTTCTTTTGCTTAAAAAGCTAGAAGTAGTAGCAACACAAGCTGTATTCCTGCCTGGCAGCAGTTGACTACTGCTGAGCCATGGTGGCCCCAGGCTCCATGTATAAATCTGTAGCAGATGATGCTGGTGTCCCTGCTACATCAGGCAAGCCAGTGCATCTTCCCTTGCCAGCACCTGTATTTGTCTGTCTGTGGACTTCCTCTGACTGTGGAAATGGTGGGTGGGTGGTGTTGGGAAGTCGCACCACCCTGGTCAGTGATGAAGACATTAGCATATAGATGTATGGGCTGCCTTGTGGTGGGATAACTAAGGAGTAGATTTTGCACCATTTCTGAGAGTTTCCCTGTGGGGTTAAACTCTAACCACCCATGGTGGTAGTTGACTTTGTGGGACACTCTTTTTGGTGGCCTTTCCTTTCTTGTCTCATTCTCTACTTTCCTACTTGTGTTCCCTGAGATGACCTCTCAGATACACACCTTACACTTGAATATTTGTCCCAGGTTGGCTACTGAAAGAATTGAGATGAATAAAACCATTACCCTAAAACTGAGGCCAAATGAGAATTGCCCATGTTTTCATCAGGCTTGGGCCAGTCTTCTTCAGTAGAGATAGACATCCCCAGTCTATTAAGAGAGAGAAGGTCAAGGACAGAACACGTTTCTGGAAGAGTGGAATGTATTTTCTTGTGTAAGTAAAGAATAGATAGAAAGCTTTTGTACCAATGACTTTCTTCATTTGTTAAAGTCTTGCTCCTGAAGGTGTCTGAATTTGTGATTTCAATAGATTATGCTTATGGATTCTTGCAATGGGGCTATGTTAGTAGGGTATTTTGTGAGGAGCAATCCAAACCCCCAGATTGTGATTGGCGGGTTGTTTTAACCTACCTGAGTATATTTTTATTTTAAAGAGGAGATTTGGTGGTCAAATTTGTTTTCTAAGAGAGTAAACAACCAACTGGGTTTGCCTTGGGCTAAGAAATTTCCTTGGACAGGAGATTCACTATTAAACCCGGGACAGTCCCAGGCTAGATGTAGGTCACACATAAGACTTTTCCCAGTCCAGCCACTGAAAGGGTATGTGCTCCCAATATATATATTTCACAGTAAAATTTTATTTTTAAAATGACTGCAAACATAAGTGTATGCTGAAATAAAATAATTCCTTTCTAGATTTCTAGTTAAAACATTGTGAGTAAGTTTAGCAGAATGACCTTGGTATCCCTTTTTGTTGGCACATCTCCTTGCTGCTATTTGGGCTTGGCTGGCTGTAGGGTAACGTAGTAACACTGTTAGTTAAGGGGATGCATTTGGAAATGTTCAAGTCCTTGTCCCACTCACAGCCTCCGCACAGCCAGTGCTCAGCAGGGCTGCACCCCAATGTGAAGCTCTGAGTGCTCCCCCAGGGGTAAACACGGAAACTGGGAAAGATGCCTCACCTGTATTCAAACATAGAATGCTTACATGTACGTTGGCTCTGCCCTGGGTTACCTGATATTGTCGTTCAACTTTTAGTGACATTGTGTTTTAATCAGAGATGAACTTGTGAAAATCTTTGTACTCAAATTAGAAGAGTGTCACACTCAGAGGAGGGAGAGAGTGAGCCACCCCAGAGCAAAGGACATAAATAGCAAAGGGTGTGAATGGCACCAGGATGTGGGACTCTTGGAGAATCAGAAACCAGATGTGTTGTTTGCACAGCACAATATGAGAGGAAGACCTTGGAATTTGAAGTTTAAAATGATTTTGTGTATCAAAGTAGGTAATTTAGACCCTGGAATCAATATGTGAGGTTCAAAGGGAAAGTTATAAATAGATTTGGGACCAGAAAAGTGTTTGTGTAAGATTTGTCACTCAGTGATATTTATAACATTGTACAGATCAGGAAACCTTTCTGAACTAAGTCCCCTCATTCATGAAATGGAGATGGGAAGGAAACGGAGTTGACTTTTGAGTGCCTGCTATGTACTTGGGTTGGGTCAATGCTATGGACGTTAGAGAAATGGCTGCATTCAAAAGTTTACAACCCTGCAAGGTGGCTAGAATTGGCCTCATTTCATAGATAAGGAAACTGAGACAGCAAAATGTCAAATGATTCTCCCAGCGCTTAGCTGGTAAGCGACAAAGCCAGAATCAGAACTGGGTCAGGCTGATTCAGAGCCTGTGCCAGTCTGCTAGCCCTGTGGGGACCTTCCCTCATTTCCCAGGGGATGATTTTACTTGGGTTCTTCCATAAGCATATGCTGAGGTAGACTGCTTGTCTGGGATGTGCAGGAAACACCAGCAGCGAAGTAAGGAAGTGAGATAAGGAATGGCAGGTAGTGAAAAACAAGTGTGTTAATCAATCCAACATCCACAATGGGCTGATAGATCTTCTTCCCCCTGAGAAACTCGGGTCAGCCTGCTGCTACCTGCAGCTTCATGTAGCACCATGCAACAATCCCACCTGAGGGGCCAGGGAGCTCCTGAGAGTCAGTGAGAGCTCCTTCTGAGAGGTGGACACATAGTTCCCGGTGCTAACTTATATCCTGTGCTTGGAGAGTAGGACTGTCACCATGAAGGAGCTTGGTCAGAAGGCTCCAGCTGTGGCCGTCAGAGGCAGGCTGGTATGCCAGGTGGTAGGAGAAAGCAGCAGGAGTGCCAACAGTACCCACCATAGAGTTGGAAACGTGTGCAGGGCAGGCCTCAGGTTACCATTTACGGTGGGTCTTCTAGTGCTGGGCAAATAGCACAGAGAGGACTTTTGAAGGCTTAGCATGGCTCTTGACCTAGAATTGTTCCTAGACAACAATATCAGGTCCTAAATGAGGTCAGCCTACATGGGTCCACTTTAGGCTGTTTCAGTGGTGGCTTTATACATCTGAGGTCATCAGATATCTGCCATTTTGGGTCTGGGTCCAGAGGGAGGGCCAAAATGGGTGCTTTGGCGCCAGAAACCCAGATAGATACCTTCTCCCTGTCCAGAAGGCCATTTACCACCCTATGTGCTCTAAGAAAGGAGAGTTTGAAAAATGACTGTGAGCCAACCGCAGGGAAGGATAAATGTAGCTAGAGTGATATGATTAGCAGGAACTTTTATTTGGTTTTCATAAGAAAATAACAACCTGTTTCCTCCTGCCAATTAAGGCCTCTTTCTCCTGGAGTGTAACTGCCAAGACAACAGTTGACAATGGTTGTACTTTTGGGGCCCTGCTTCCATATTCATCCCCTGCAATATGGAAACAAACTCCTGATTTTTGTGTGGTCTTGGTGGGACAGTACCCATTACTACCTCTGAAAAAAAGACCAGAATGTTCCTTTCTTCATGTGACAGTCCAAGATTGGAGGAGAAACTGATTTTTGTCCCCTAGTACCCATTTTCCTTTCTCCTTTTATTTTTTTTTATTTTTTAAATTACTTTATTGTTCTTCAATTATAGTTGTCTGCATTTTCTTCCCTCCCCTTCCCCTCACCCAATCGAAACCCACTTCCCTCCCTTGCTTCCACCCTCTCCCTTAGTTTTGTCTATGTGTCCTTTATGTGTTCCTGGAAACCCTTCTCCCCACAGTCCCCTCCTTACTCCCCTCTGTCTATTGTTAGATTGTTCTTAATTTCAATGCCTCTGGTTATATTTTGCTTGCTTTGTTCTTTTGTTGATTCTGTGCCAGTTAAAGGTGAGATCATATGGTATTTGTCCCTCGCCGCCTGACTTATTTCACTTAGCATAATGCTCTCCAGTTCCATCCATGCTGTTGCAAAGGGTATAAGCTCCTTCTTCCTCTCTGCTGCGTAGAATTCCATTGTGTAAATGTACCATAGTTTCTTGATCCACTAATTTGCTGATGGGCACTTGGGTTGCTTCCAGCACTTGGCTATTGTAAATTGTGCTGCTATGAACATTGGGGTGCATAGGTTCTTTTGGATTGAACTTTCAGGGCTCTTAGGGTATAATCCCAGCAGTGGAATTGCTGGGTTAAAAGGCAGTTCCATTTTTAGTTTTCTGAGGAAATTCCATACTGTTTTCCACAGTGGCTGCACCAGTCTGTATTCCCACCAACAGTGCACTAGGGTTCCCTTTTCTCAGAATACTCTCCAACACTTGTCTGTTGCTTTGTTTATGATGGTCATTCTGACTGGTGTGAGGTGGTATCTCATTGTGGTTTTAATTTGCATCTGTCTGATGGCTAGTGATGATGAGCATCTTTTCATATGGGTCTGGGCCCTCTGTATGTCTTCCTTGGAGAAGTGTCTGTTTAAGTCTTTTGCCCATTTTTTAATTTTTGTCCTCCAGGAGTGGAGTCGTATGAGTTCTTTATATATTTTGGAGATCAAACCCTTGTCTGAGGTATCATTGGCAAATATGTTTTCCCATGTGTTGGTTCTCTTTTTATTTTAATACTGTTTTCTTTAGCCCTGCAGAAGCTTTTTATTTTGATGAGGTCCCATTTGCTTATTCTTTCCTTTATGTCCCTTGCTCTGGGGGACATATCAGTGCACATGTTGCTGCGTGGAATGTCTGAGACTTTCCTACCGGTCTTTTCCTCTAGGACTTTTATGGTGTCACGACTTATATTTAAGTCTTTTATCCACCTTGAATTTATTTTTGTGTATGGTGTAAGTTGGTGCTCAAGTTTCATTTTTTTGCATGTAGCTGTCCAGATTTCCCAACAGCATTTGTTGAAGAGGCTATTTTTACTTGATTTTATGCTTCTTCTTCCTTTGTCAAATATTAATTGACCCTAGAGACTTGGGTTTATTTCTAGGCTCTCTATTCTGTTCCTTTGGTCTATCTGTCTGTTTCTATGCCAGTGACAGGCTGTTTTGATTACAGTGGCCTTGTAATACAGTTTGATATCAGGTATTGTGATCCCTCCTACTTTGCTCTTCTTTCTCAAAATTGCAGCTGATATTCGGGATCGTTCATGGTTCCATATAAATTTTTGAAGTGTTCGTTCTATATCTGTGAAATATGCCATTGGTACTTTGATAGGGATTGCATGAAATCTATAAATTACTTTGGGTAGTACGGACATTTTGATGATGTTGATTCTTCTGATCCATGAGCATGGTATATGTTTCCATTTGTTTGTGTCTTCCATGATTTCTTTCTTCAGTGTTGTGTAGTTTTCTGAGTACAGGTCTTTTACCTCATTGGTTAGGTTTATTCCTAGGTATTTTATTTTTCTTGTTGCTATATCAAATGGGAATTATTTCCTGATTTCTGCTTCTGATGTTTCATTGTTGGTATGCAAAAATGCCTTTTAGTTCTGGATATTGACTTTGTATCCCACTATTTTGCCAAATTCATTGATCAGGTCAAGTAGTTTTTTGGCAGAGTCTATAGAATTTTCTATGTGCACAATCATTGTCATTCGCAAACAATGACAGTTTTGTTTCCTCCTTTCCAATTTGGATGTCTTTTATTTCCTTTTCTTGTCTGATTGTTGTAGCTAAAACTTCCAATACTATGTTGAATAGAAGTGGTGATAGTGGACAACCTTGTCTTGTTCCTGATCTTAGTGGGAAAGATTTTAGTTTTTGCCCATTGAGCATGATGTTGGCTGTAGGTCTCTCATATATGGCCTTTATTATGTTGAGGAATGCTCATTCTATTCCCATTTTGCTGAGTGTTTTTATCATAAATTTGTGCTATACCTTATCTAATGCTTTTTCTGCATCTATTGATATGACATTGTGATTTTTGTCTTTGCTTTTGTTTATATGATGTATTACGTTTATTGTTTTGTGAATATTGTACCATCCTTGCATCCCTGGGCTGAAGCCCACTTGGTCATGCTGTATGATTTTCTTAATGCATTGCTGGATGTGGTTTGCCAGTACTTTGTTGAGAATTTTAGCATCTATGTTCATCAGTGATATTGGCCTGACATTTTCTTTCTTTGTTGTGTCTTTATCTGCTTTTGGTATTTATATGATGCTGGCTTCATTAGAAGAATTTGGGAGTCTTCCATCATTTTGGATTTTTTGGAATAGTCTGTGAAGAATAGGAGTTAGCTCTCCCTTAAATGCTTTGTAGAATTCTCCTGTGAAGCCATCAGGTCCAGAGATTTTGTGTTTCCAGAATTTTTTGATTACTGCTTCAATTTCATCAGCTTTTATTGGCCTATTTAGGCTTTCTGTGTCTTCTTCATTCAGTTTTGGAAGATTATATTTTTCTAGAAATTTGTCCATTTCACCTAGGTTATCAAATTTCTTGGCATATAGTTCTTCATACTAATTTCTTACAATCCTTTGTATTTCTGTGGTATCAGTCATAATCTCTCCTCTTTCATTTATGTTTGTGTTTTTTGGATCCTCTCTCTTTTTTTCTTGATGTATCTGGGTAAAGGCTTGTCAATTTTGTTTATCTTTTCAAAGAACCAGCTCCTGGATTTATTGATCCTTAGAATTGTGCTTTTAGTCTCTATGTCATTTAATTCTGCTCTGATCTTGGTTATTTCCTTCCTTCTACTTGCTCTGGTCTGTCTTTGTTGTTGTTCCTTGAGTTCTTGTAGGTGTAGGGTTAGGTTGTGTATTTGAAATGTTTCTATCTTTTTTTAGGTAGCCTGTATCTCTATGAACTTTCCTCTCAGGACTTACTTTGCTGTGTCCCATAAGTTTTGGATTTTTGCAAATTCATTTTCATTTGTTTCAGAAAACTTTTTGATTTCTTCCCTAAGCTCATTCTTGACCCATTCATTGTTTACTATCATGCTATTCAATCTCCATGAGTTTGAGTGTTTTTAATTTTTTTCCTTGAGGTTGGCTTCTAGTTTCAGGCCCTTGTGGTCAGGGAAAATGCTTGATATGATTTCAGTTTTCTTAAATTTCTTGAGGCTTGTTTGTGTCCTATCATGTGGTCTATCTTTGAAAATGTTCCATGTGCATTTGAAAAGAATGTGTATTTTGCTTCTTTGGGATGAAAGGTTCTATATGTTTCAGTTAAGTGCATTTCATCTAGGGCATTGTTCATGCTACAGTATCTTTGTTTATATTTTGTTTGGAAGATCTATCCATTTTTGATAGTGGGGTGTTAAAATTCCCTACTCTAATTGTGTTGTTGTCAATATCTTTCTTCAAGTTCTCCAAGATTTTCCTTATATATTTGTGTGCTCTTATGTTGGGTGCATATATGTTTATGTCTTCTTGATGGATTCTTTCCTTGAGTATTATGAAGTGAACTTCTGGGTCTCTTTTTATGGCTCTTTTTTCGAAGTCTATTTTGTCCAGTATGAGTGTGGTGGATCATGTCCTGCAGAATCTGTGTGCTGTGGCCAATTTGTAAATAAATGCACATAGACTACGGAAGTCCTGTGGAGAGAAAGGGCTGACATGGCTGCTCTCTAAGTATTAGAGAGAGACAGAGAGAAAGGGTCTGAGAGCAGGCAGAAGAGAGCATCTTGGAATGCCTCAGCCACTCTCTCCAGAGTAGAGAGTGCGCTGACCCCTGCCTTGACAGGCTTTTATTGTCTTTCTGGGCACATTACATTGAGGGTGGTTTTCATTTACTATGCCCAGGTCCTCATGAGGTGATACACAACAAAGGAGAGGACATCAAAGAAAGATATTTGCAAATGTAAAGGGAAAAGGGGTTGGGCTACACTTGAGAGGTTATCACAGACTTTCAGGAAGCCACTTTGAAGATATGCAATCAACATTTGTTGCTTTAGTCCAGGGTAAGAGCTTTTTAGCAAGAGCAAACTTTAGCTCTAGAGAAAATGTAGGCCTGATTTACCCATGGGAAAACTTGTCCATGCACGTGGGGCCTGCTTGCTGACTTGCTTCCCACTGAGGTTTTAAACAGCGAGAGGTGAGCTACAATTCCCACAATGTGCACAATGGTTCCATTGTATGAGTATTGCTATCTCGGCTTTTTTTTCCCTCTCCATTTGCTTGTAATATTTGTTTCCAGCCCTTTACTTTCAGTCTGTGTAGGTCTTCTGTTCTGAAGTGAGTTCCTTGTAGGCAGCATCTGTGTGGGTCATGTTTTCTTATCCATTAAGCTATTTTATGTCTTTCGATTTCAGCATTTAATCCATTTATGTTTAAGGTTATTATTGATAGGTACTTATTCATTGCCATTTTACTTCCTTCTTACCTGTGTTCCTCTCTCTCTCTCACTCTTTTTTTTTTTTTTCCTTTTCTTAAAGCAGACCCTTTAGCATCTCTTGCAGAGCTGGTTTGGAGGGGGTATATTCTTTGAGGCTTCTTTTGTCTGGGAAACTCCTTAAGTGGCCTTCCATTTAATTGAAAGCCTTGTTGGATAGAGTAGCCTGATTGCTGGCCTTTGATTTTCATTACTTGGAATATTTCTTGCCAGTCCCTTCTGGCTTGAAGCATTTCCATTGAGAAGTCAGGTGCTAGTCTTATTGGGGCTCCCTTGTATATTATTTCCTGTTTCTCCCTTGCTGCCTTTAATATTCTCTCTTTGTCTTGGAATTTTGCCTGTTTAATTATGTTGTGTCTTGAAGTGGGCCTCTTTGGGTTTTTCTTGATTGGGACTCTCTGTGTTTCCTGGATTTGTATGGCTTTTTCTCTCATGAAATTAGGGAAGTTTTCCATCATTATTTTGCAAACAGGTTTTCTATCCCTTGCTCTTCTTCTTCTCCTTCTGGTATTCCTACTATACAGATATTATTATGTTTCATGTTGTCCTGCAGTTTCCTTAACACCTTTTTGTTCTTTCTGAGTCTTTTTCCCTTTTCTTGTTCTTTCTGGGTGTTTTTGTCTACCTTGTCCTCCAGGTCATTGATTCAATCCTCTGCTTCCTCTAGTCTGCTTTTGATTTCTTTTACTGTGTTCTTCAATTCATAAATTGCATTCTTCATTCCCCCTTGGCTTTTGTTGATGTTTTCCATTTTCTTTTTCATGTTGATATAATTTTCAGTGAGTTCATCATCGTTTCTCTGTCATTTTTACTAATTTTCAGTGAGCTTACTGAAATTCCTTATAACCATTGCTTTGAACTAAGCCTGATAGTTGACTTGCCTCTATTTCATTTAGCATCCTCCTGAGGCTTACTCCTTTCCTTTAATTTGGAGCTTATTTCTTTGTCTTTCCATTGTTTGTGAGACTCTTCGTGTTAGCTTTTGCTTCTTAAATTCATCTGTTCTGACTCCCTGGGTTTGTGGTGTGAACTTCTATGGTAAGAGTCCTGTGAGATTCAGTGGTGCAGTCTCCTTAATCTCCTGAGTTTGCTGGTCTTGGGCTTTCATTTATGTTGGCTCTCTGGATGTCTTTGGGTGTTGATTGTTGTTGGGTCTTTCTTTGGTGGGTCCTTCCCTCCAGCTGGTTGACTGAGAGTCACTCCACCCACCAAGTCTTGTATGCTGTTGTGCAGGTGCAGACATATTGTGTGGAAGCTGGTTCTTCTGTCTGTCTGAGGTTTTGAGGCTTTTCTCTCACTATTCAGTTGTTTGTTCTGGGTAATTTCTCCATCTTTTGGTTGTACTTCCAGATTGATCCTGGGTTGAGGTTAATGTGTCTTCCACTCACTCCTACACCATCTTCCTTTATTATCTGTTGGTGATTCCTTTGTTGGTAGGTTCTCTTTCAGCAGCTATACTGGTGTTCGCAGCTCCCACCTACTCTTTTATGTGATCAGTTGGAGGGAAAAGGCACAGTGGATTAAGACAATGGGAGTGTATTCTATCAGATTTAAAGTACCAACCCATAGAGAGGAGACAGAAGATCCTTTGGATATGTATGATGTTAATCGTGATATTTCACCCAACTAGTATTTTTTAGAAGAGGTGGAAAAAGATAAGATTGTTGTTAGAGGGGGGAAAGTTTGTGAGTTGTATCCAGAAAACAGTGAGCTTTTGGGAGGTAAGATTATAAGATATAGTGAGAGTAAAAAATAGGAAGTAGGTGTAGTGTGCAAGAGAATAGTTTACCACAATAGTAATAAATTTGTGGAAGACAGTGAAATAGGCTGAGATCCAGGTGCTATGTATTATTTACAATTGTATAGAACAACAATTATTTACAGTAGTATTGCAACAATAATCATATGACAGAATCTATGTGATCTGAACAACAAGAATAGGAAGTACATGACCTAGAGTAGTGTGCTATTGGAACACAAGTGAAGTGAAAGAAGGAAAATTAAAAATACGCTATAAAAGAGAGAACAAGGAAAACTAGTCAAGCAATGTAATTAGACAAACAAGACAAAGAAAACTAAACAAAAAGAAGAGAAATTAAAAAAATACTAATAAAATAAAAGAAGTAAAATGATGTAAAAAAATAATAATACAAATAAACAGTAACTTGCAAGTTCTCTGGAATAGCAAAGTGAAATTTGTCTCAGTTTCTCAGTTGTTATGATGATTCCTCTTTGGGTCTAACTCTGGTCCTTTCACAGCTCCAGGTCTTATTGTCTCACTTGTGGGGAAAAAAAGAAGGAAAATAGAAAAAAGGAAAAGAAAAAAAGAAAAAAGCCCCCTGCTGGCTTTAACTGACCAAACAAGTTCTTCTAGTCTTACTAGTTGCAGCAGACTGAGGGAGGATGGCTTTTGCTTTTCTTCCTTCCTATGGTTTTGAGCTGATGGGGATGAGGACTGGGCCGTACTCTTCACAGTTGTCCAGCCTCCAGCCCAGTTCTTCAGTTGCTGTCAGGCCCTCAGTGCCCTTCTGCATCAGGCTTACGCCTTCAGTCCACCACTTGTGCTGTCATTGAGGTGCACCAATTAGTGGCAACTCACACATGACCTTCCTGCTCTTTGCTGTGCTTAGGTTCTAGGCATCTCAAACTCTCTTCAGTGTCGTTCAGCTCCCCCGCTGAGTTAGGTCTTTCTGAGGACTGCTAACTCCCTGAGCCCTGCTGCTCTCCTCGGCAGGGGGCACCTCCTCCTTCCTCTTAGCACACCATTCCAGGCCGGTAGGGCAGAAGTGCCCCAGTGTCTGCCATGGCAGGTGCGGTCACAGCACCGCTGGGGCTTCAGGTGTGGGCACGCAGACTCTGCTGCTCTTGCGGTGATGGGTGTCCCGGGTGCTGCCGTGGCAGAGGCTGGATTGGGAGCTGCAGGGTTGGTGGGGAGGTTAGGGGCGGCCAAGGCTGTGGCAGCTGCGGGGGTGAGGCAGGGAGAGGCAGGGGCCCCTGCAGAAGAATTCCCTAAACAGCCACCGAAAGCCCTTTTTTTTGAACAAAAATCTGCTATTCAAGCCTGACATTGCTAACAAGTGCCCAGCCTCTCACACAGCCCCAATTTCTAACCCAACCAGAGACTCTCAGGGTCATGGTCCATCACAGCCCAACTCTTTTCCCTTCTGCAGGTGTCATGCAGCTCCTCAGTTTCTCTGGTTGACCCAGGCAGCATCCACAGTCTCAGAGGGTAAACACCACCACTGCATCTGCCACTTCGTCTTAATTCTCCCCAGTGACTTCAAGCATCCAGGTCCATCCCTGTGCCACGGTGTCCTCCCTGTTTGTTAGGGGAGGGAGCTGTTGATTTGACTTTCTTCCAAGAATTCTGCAGCAGGCCTAGCAGGCGCTGAGTCTTGGGTTGCAGCAGCCCTGGTCCCCACTCTGGTCCCAAGGACCTTACCATCCCAAAGCAATCTCCTTACTGTCTGTTTTTCAATGTTCTGTACAATTTTGGCTTCCAACCTTCATATATGCTGGGACACTGTTGACCGTTCACTCTGTTCCTTAGAAGATTGGCTATGTGTTCCACTTGTGCGCAGGGGAAAGTGGATTCTACTCCCACTTATCTAGATACCATCTTCTGACCAGAATAAATAAATTTTTATGGAAAATTAAATGGGACCCATGCCTACATAGGGTATTTTCTTAGGCACTATGGAGTAATGGAATACGTCACTATGGTGAGTCAGAATGGATATATACATACATATATGTATAAATAAAATCATTCATCACTCAAAGATATGTTTATTGATTTTAGAGAGAGAGAATGGGGGTAGGTGGAGGGAGAGAGAGAGAGAGAGAGAGAGAGAGAGAAACATATGTTACCTGAGTGGGGATTGAACCCACTACTTATGTATGTGTGCTGACCGGGACCTGCAAATTTTTGGTGTATGGGATGATGCTACAAGCAACTGAGCTATCCAGTCAGGGCTATGAATGGGTGTTTTTTATTTTTCTCTTTATCTGGTTCTTGTCTACCTCTTGACAATCTTCTCTTTGTTTCTCCCTTTGCTTCTCCCTCTCCCTCCTGCTCCTTCCCTCCCTTTCTTCACTATTCTAGGCAAAGTACATAAAGCTCTCTTCTTTCTCTTTTTTTTCTAACTGGATATACTCTGTCCTGTGATTGGAGTTTTGTACATGCTAATATGTATCTGGAATATTTTCTTTTTCCTCTTGTCCTCCTTGCCTTCTATTTGTACTCATATCTTTGCTTAGCATCTTCGCCACCCCTTCCCCCAGCCTTCCCTTAACCCTCAAACTAGGTTATGTTCCTCTCTTATATACTATATTATTCAGGTCCTCTGAGAAGCAGATGCCAAAAAGGGATTAGAAGTGCAAGGGATTTGTTAGGAGAAATGCTTATACAGTTTAAGGGCCAGGAGTGGGAGGAGCAGGAGTACACAGAGAGAGCCTTCAGGCCACGTGCATGGTCTAGACTCTGTGAAAGGTGAAGGGGAAGGAAAGAGAAGTGGGTAGGAAGAGTCTCTGACTCTGTGAAATTCCATTAGAGGAGTACAGTCTCCCACTGAATGGGTCCCTCTGTCCTCAGCTATGGGCTGGGAGGAGTCTAAAGGATAAGGAGGAGTTACAGTGGGACCATCATTGAGCTCTTCTCCCTGCAGTTGGAGATGCAAGTGATGCCTTGTCATGGCCACCACATATGTGTTCTTAGCCCCATGCTAGTGATTATACAGGCATGTGTGTCCATACTCACCCTATACTCTTCCCTCTCTGTACTCTACAATCTGTGAGGGAAAGGACTATGTGTGTTTTGCATGATATCCCTAGAGCCTAGTATCACATCTGGCACACTTTTAAAAAAGCAAACTGAACATTTAGAAAACGTGTTTAAAATTCTTTTAAATGTTTTCAATTTGGTTTAAAGAGAATTGTGCCCTTGCAGAAAAATACAAAGTTCAAAATAAATATAATCTTTATGAATAAATGTTTTCAAATTTTGGGAGTAGGTACCCAGAAGAGAGGTTGCTGGGTCATACGGCAGTTCTATTCTTAATTTTTTGAGGAATCTCCCAACTTTTTTGCATAGAGGTTGTACCAGTTTACATTCCCACCAATAGTAAATGAGTGTTCCTTTTATTCCACAACATTTCCATACTTGTAATTACTTGTCCTGTTGATAATAGCCATTCTAATAGGTGTGAGATAGTATCTCATTGTAGTTTTGACTTGCATTTCTTTAATAGCTAGCAAAGTTGAGCATCTTTCCCTATGTCTGTTGGCTGTTTGTATGTCTTCTTTACAGATGTGTCTGCAAAGCTATATGCACCCTAGGAGTTCATTGCAGCATTATACATGATGGCCAGTGATTATACAAGCATTTCAAAGGACACTTGGAAACAACCAAAGTGTCCTTTGATAGATAATCAGATAAAGATGTGGTGCATATATACAATAGAAACTACTCAGCCAAAAATACTGCCATTTGTGACAACATGGATGAACCCTGAGAATATCATTCTAAGCAAAATAAGTCAGAAAAAAGTTAAGAATATATGATTTCACCCATATGTGAGATATAAAACTAAAAGTAACAAATGAACAAACAAGAAAAACAAACAAAAACTCACAGGCACAGACAATAGCTTGGTGGTTACCAGAGGGAAAAAAAGTGGGTGGGGGGGTTATGAATGGTCAAGAGTCATATGGTGATGGAAGATGATTTGACTTTGGGTGGTAGGTACACAATGCAATGTAAAGATGATATATCATAGAAATGTACACTCGAAACCTATATAATCTTAACCAATATCACCCCAATAAATTTAATAAAAATATATATAATCTGCAATACTGGGTGTACAACTACTGTACACTAACCTGAAAATCTCTATTAGATGAAATTTAATGAAATAAATGTCCTTGTGGTAATTGATCAGGTAAACTGCTGGAAATATCTAACCCCAAACAAATTTAAACCCAAGAGTTTATTCATTGTACTTAGAAGGATGGTGTTTGTTCTGAGATATCTTTATGAGTTGAATAAAATACTCTATCGATAAATGACCCTACATGTAAATAAAATGCTTTGTTGGTTTGCAGGGGGAAAAACACTGGTCAGATTTATTGGTTGACTCTAAAAATGTAGAAGATTATCCCAAGTTCACTGCTTTTAAGTTAGGTAGAGAATAAGGGTGGGTATGAAATCTGGGCATGATGATAGAACTATATGAAAATTCTTGAGTTACCCTGTATGTTAACTTTTTACTAGGTAAATGTGGGTGATCTCAAAAATGCTTTACTTAGAGTGAAATATGTGGGAGTTTGGGGCTCCAAGTGCCGTTACCAAGTGTGAACCTGCCTGCCATGGTCAATACCTTCTGCTTTTCTATTGTATGTTTGTGCTCACCTAGCCCTCCATGTGTAAGTCTAGATCAGAAATTTACAAGGGCGCTCAGGCTGCTGGATTCGTGTTTGAAAGTAGAATCCAGTTTTACTTCTGATTTGTTATTCCAGATATACCTAAACTTTATTTAGGCTTTTCACCCCAAGTGAAAATTTATTGTTTTATCTTATAATAAAAGTAATATTAAAGCAATTCACTATGAAGAGGGAAAATAAAATAAAACATCTATAATATCACCACCAGAAGAGAAATAGCTGAACATTTTGTGTTGGGCCTTCTGGACTGAATTTATTTCTGATCATAATTTGGCCATGGCTTTTGACACTATTTTATGTTATGTTGTTATCATCTATATAGTTTTTAAGAATAATAATAATCTAGTTACAACAGTAGCTATTATTAGGACTTTCAGTCAAGATGGTGAAAGAGGCAAATGCTGTGTTCACCTTCTCCCATGACCACATCAAAATTACAACTAATCTACAAAACAACCACCATTGAGAACCACCTGAAGTCTAGCTGAACAGGAATCCTGTAACTAAGGATATACAGAAGCCACACTGAAACTGGTAGGAGGGGTGGAGATGCAGAATGGGCTGGTTCAACACCCACATATGGCAGTTGAGAATCAGGAAGAATATCTTGGCTGCGGAGGTCTGCTCTGAGGAACGAGGGGACCCAGCCACATGCCTGGCTCCCCAGCCCAGGTTTCCAGTGCCAGGAAGAGAAGTCCCTATAACTTCCACATGTGAAAACCAATGGGGATGTGGCTGAGTGAAACAGGGCTTCTGGAGTCCTAGGCATTCCTCTTAAATGGCCCATGCATAGACTACTCGGATTCACTCTGAGCTCCATCACTAGGGCAGCAGCTCAAAAGTCACCAGGGGCCCTGACTTGTGTGGCTGAGTTGGTTGGAGCTTCACCCCATAAACAAAAAGGTTAAGGATTCAATTTCTAGTCAGGGCACATGCCTAGGTTAAGTGTTCAGTCCCTGGTCAGTTGCCTCCTGTATGTGCCCTGACCGGGGATTGAACCCACAACCTAGTTATGTGCCCTGACCAGGGAGCAAACCCACAGTCTTTGGTATATGGGACAATGCTCCAACCCATCAATATTTCTCACGTCAATCTTTCTCTCCCTTTCTCTCCCTCTCCATTCTCCCCTCTCTAAAATCAATAAGCATGTCCTTGGGTGATTTTAAAAAGAAGTACCAAGGAAATATAGGGAGGAACAGAATTGTTTAGCTTTAGCATGAAGGCTGGAGTGGCTGCTCTCTCTGCCATTTTGTTTCTTTGTTAAGAACTTCCCTTACCCAACTTGCAAGCACAAATGTATACCAAGTCTGAGTCAACCTGGTTCACACTTTTCGCACTGCTCTAGTGGCTCCCTGAGACCCTGCCCTACTCAACTTTTGGGCACACCAAAGCCATTTCCAATGGCTTTTACATGTAAACAACCTGTCTTGGCTTATGCTGTAGACTTTACTAACTTTCCTCAAAGATTCACAAACCCCAAACAAGCAGCATATGGCTTCAGCATGCCTTGTGCTTCTTGATAAAGCAACCCTAAAGTCAGCAATAATGGCAGTCAACCTCAGTTTGAAGCTTAGCTTCTCTTAGCACCTTTAAGTCCATTACAAGTGGCATCCATCTGCAGATTACCTTGTAGCCCATACCAGATGACCCAAAGCAGGGCATAGGCAGTGGCTGACCTTGGCCTGCACCATAAGCAACACATTCGGTAGCCAGTTTCAGACTACACCAGGGCAACACCCAACTACCTCTACAAAATACACACAAAAGTGTGGACCTGGCAAGTACTAGAGCCCTGCTAAAGCAAATCTTGGTCTGTGGGTTAACTCCTGCACAACAGCTCCTCCACTGTAGTCATGGCCATTCCTCATAGTCAGTCAGGCTGTGGCAGCAGAAATCGAGTCTCAATTACAATAGGAGGGCACACATAACTCACACAAACACATAATTGGTTCTCATAAATGTTGGTGGTGGTATGAAGCAAAGAGTGTGATATGTCTTGTTATCATGTGACAAGAGAAATCTTATTCATCTTGGTACACCCAGCACTTTGTACAGTAGTCGTGATGCAGTAAATATTTGTTGAATGGAATTTTTGGTGACCATGGTTCACAACAGATGGTTAACCATAGTGAGTAGTTTACTTGTAGGGGTTGAAGTTTAGAAATAGATGTGGTCACTAGGCTAAGGAGATGTGTGGGCACTAGAACCAGGTCTGCAAGGAAGTTAAGTGAGACAAAAAGTAGGAAATAGTCTTTTATAGATACTAATGAGGAGTGACTACAAGCTGAGCAGGTTGTTGGTGTCATGAACATTTGATGATGGACAAAAATAAAAAAAATCCAGGAAGGGTCAGTGTCCCCAGATAACAGTCTGCAGTCTTCCTCAAATAAGCCAACTGGTGGTAGAACTAACTCCATTGTAGCTGAAGGCTACGGTCACACATGGTGAGAAGAATGGTGAGAGAAAACCCCAACAGGGCATAAGGCACTAAAAAAACATTTAGGTGTCCAAAACAGTTTAGGATTTTAAAATTCTAGAAATGGTTGCAAGGTGTAGACTTAGCCTCAGCATCCATGCAGAAGAATCACTGAAGCCCAAGTCAGGCCCACACCAGTTAGTGTTCATTGGTGTTGACTTCCCTAATAAATTCCATCCCCACTAAGAATACATTAGTGCCAGTGACTGAGGGACTAACATCAATATGCTTGGCTATAGAAAGAAGAGCTCCCAATCTTACTTTTTGTCCTGAGTATGATCCTAGACTGGTTAATATCCAGAACAGGAGAATACGTGTGGGCTAACGCTATCCTGTGATTTAGCAGTCAGGACTCTTTAATTGTGAGTAACAGAAAGATCATTCAAACTAACTTAAGGGAGAAAGAAGAATATATTGGCACACATAAACACACCATGCGAAGGCAGGAGCGCAGGAGCAGAGCTGGACTTAGGGTTATGCTCTCTCTGCCTATGTTGCTCTCTATTGTGGCTTCACTTTCATCTGTTGGAGGTGGGCTTTCGCTAAAAAGAACCATGTAGTCTGATGGTCAAGAGCATGAACTTGAGTAGTTTCACAGCCTTGGTGTGGTTTTCACCTGTGCCCCTTGACTTTAGATGACAAACTCTTCACCTATAAAATGGGCATAATTAATAGTACCTATATTATAGGTTGTTGCAAGGATGAAATGAGTTAATAAATGTAAAACACTTAGAACAGTGCCAGGTACGTAGAAAGTACTCTTGTTGGCGACTAGCTTGTCTGGCTCATAACTCAACAGCTCTGATACTAGAAGGTAGAGGATGATTTACCCTGCCAGGTCAGTTAAAGACAACATCTAGGAAGTGCTCTGAATAGATCAGCCTTTGATAGAGGCACCACCATGTAGAGGGTGGGATCTCCCATCAAAAGGGGAAAACTGAGAGATGAGGCAAAGATGTCACAGTTGTCTCTCCATTTCCACATACAGTTGTTGCTGGGAAGTGGCTGCCCAGTGAGGGGCTGTACTTCCCAGTACTCTTTGTCCCCTGCATAGGGATTGAGGAGGTAAGGGGGTGGTATACATATGACTAATTCTTGCCACATCAGGTGAGTGAATGTGATGTACGATACTCCAAAGCCAACACTGTTAATAAGTGACTATTTTCTCCAGGACATCCAGGACATAGTTCATGATGAGAACATTCTCATCTCTCATTATACATTGGGATTATCAGGTGGTTCCAGGGACATTTTTGCCTTCCTGGTAGAAATTTTGCAAAGACTGAGGACATTTTTGGTTGTCACACCTTGGGTCAAGGAGTTACTGGAATCTAGCAAGTAAAGGCCAGGGATGCAGCTAAATATCTTACAATGCATAGCAAAGAATTCTCTAATCTAAATTGTGCCAAGGTTAAAAACCCTGCCCTAGAGAATGGAGAGCCACAGAATGAGAGGTGGACGAGGCCAGAGAGACTGAATCACACAGGAGAAAAGCTGCTTGTCTGTTTGAGTGAAAAAAAAAGCCTCTATTGTGTGAAACCACTGAAATTTGGGGTGTTTTTATGACAGCAGCTAGCATTGCCTTAAGTAATACAAGGAATTATGATTATTCAGCTTATGAAATAGATATACCATATATTTTATTCTGTCTCTCAGGTTGAAATTTTAAATTGTGGACTACTGTTTTACTTAAAATTTACCAGCAATTCACAGCACAGATTTCCCTAATTAAAATCACCTAAATTAGTATGCAGCAATTTTATGGCATGTGAATGGACTTTGAGTATTTAGTTTGCATCCTGGATAGAAAATATTTGGGGTCTGACCTTAGTAAATAAATTAGGTTATGTTTCAACTCTAAATTGGTTTTATTTGGTGTTCCCTCTGTTTTAGTGAGTAGATGTTAATACTTTGCTTCATCTTATTAGTTATTATTTGTAATGAAAACAAGTTTGATTTATAATGTAAGAGAAAAAAATTCTTATAGATGGTAGCCTTAGTAAATATTATAAAAATACCAGACTCTCAAATCTGTTTGACTATGCAAGTTACTGTGAGTGCTTTGAAATCTGTTAGTATTGAAACTCATCAGGGATTTTTTTTTTTATCGCAGTAATTTTAGTTAAAAGGACTCAATTTTTTTTTCCATGCATGGGGTTCAGGAAATCTGGCTTCCTGCTCTGGGGGTGACCCAAGGCTGGATAATTAAAACACTGAACCTTGTGGTTATAATGATTAATTTAGAGATGAGTTAGATACCCAAATTGGTCAAATTAGGGCAATCTTGCAAAATTACTCAGCATCTATCAAAACAGAGGTATTTTGTTGTTGTTGCTGGTGGTGGTTTGGAGTTATAAGCCTATGAAATGATGTGCTCCGGGAAGCCATTTTACTTAACAATGAAGCCAGCATAAAAAACAGCATTGAGCCCTGGCTGGTGTAGCTCAGTGGATTGAGTGCGGGCTGGGAACCAAAGAGTCGCCATTTCAATTCCCAGTCAGGGCACATGCCTGGGCTGTGAGCCAGAACCCCAGTAGGGGGCACACCAGAGGCAACCACACATTGATGTTTCTCTCCCTCTCTCTCTCTCTGCCCCTCTATCTAAAAATAAAAAAAATAAAATAAGGTCTTTAAAAAAAAAACAGCATTGATGGAGAAAGAGACAGAGGGACAGAGATAATGACATTATTTGAGTGTCTGGAACAAGTTACAGCTGTAGCTCCATGAACTTTTCATTAATCCAAGGCAATAATATATCCACTTTCAAGTGGCATTGGTAAGATATGTTGACTACATCTAACCCCCAGGAGCTTACATCTTCATTTGTTATGGTAGATTATGTTATTTTAACTATTTGCTCCTCTGCCAGTAATGAGCTTGCATCCCCACCCATTTCCACGAAGCTGGCATTGTCTACCCTGTGGATGGAGAATACCGTATTTTTCAGACTATAAGACACACCAGACCATAAGACACACCTAAGTTTTAGAGGAGGAAAATAGGGAAAAATATTTTGAAGGAAAAAAATGTGGTAAAATATTTAATAAAATAAATAACAGAATATTTCACCAATGTAAATGTAAACAGCCAGATAAGCTACATTTGGAATATAAGACGCACCCCCATTTTCCTTCCAAATTTGGGGGGGAAATGTGTGTCTTATAGTCCAAAAAATACGGTACTTATCTGTTGCAATGATGTGAAGTTTGGCCATGTGACTTGCTTTGGTTAACAGGACATGGGAAGAAATGACATATGCTACATCCATGCAGAAGCTGTGAGGGCTATGACATGATTCTGACATTTTTCTTTTTCTTTTTCCTCTGCTAAGTGGCCATCAAATCCCAGGATGATTCCCAGCATGGAGAAGATATTTGGAGCAGAGCCTTAGCTGACCCAGAGTTAACAAGTAACATGCGTAAGAAATAATTTTATTTTGTTGTAATCCACTGATATTTTGGGGTGGTTGTTACTAAAGCATAGCCTAGCAAAAGCTGGCCAATATACTTGCAATCTTTGGAATGCTTGCTAAAGCTTATACTGCCTTCTTTCTTTCTTTTTTTATGTATGCATGTATGTATGTGTTGGTAGCTCTGTTATATACAGCAGTAAAGTTTAGTAACTGGTGAGCCACTGAATTCTCTGAGTCTCAATGTCCTCCTTATAAAATCTTCATCATAAGATTTTTGTACATACTGAGTTAAACATAATGTGGGGCACAGAGTACAATACTCAGTAAATAGTAACTATATTTTTTATCATTATAGAAAAAAAGTGTGCTGTTGAACTTGTTTTGATGCAGCCTTGTGCGGGGTTCAAGCTAAGTCTAATCAATATTAAACACCACTCATTAACAGATGCCATCCCGGGGAGGCTCCCAAGACATTTCTTTTAAAATTTCATCTATATCATTTTAGGCAACAAAACTGGGGAGAATCCTGATGAGAAAGTTGAATGGGAGTTGAGGGGATACATTGAAAAGGGAGATAGCCATTTGTCCTCTGACTTTCTTTATACTCTGAAGCTAAATGAACAGAGAATGATGCCAGCAGAGTTGGTCCTCAGGTTGGAACTGAGAAGGATGCCAGGATATAGTCAGTGTCCTTGAATAGTCCTCTTTATTTACAAATGGCATTTGGAAAATTTGTTTTCATAGAGAGCAAAAGTTACATTAGTTGAACTTATTATTTAATATTCTTGGAAAAGAGGATAAGGAGATTTTGTGACAGGAATACTTCTTATAACAATTATCCCCGAAAAATGAAGAGTAGGCCTTTTGAATGATTAAAAGATCTGTGTGTGATGTGGAAAATATCAGACTATGAACTAGAGGGGGAAAGAAGACATTAGGCCTAGAAATATTTTCTGGGAATTGTGGATAGGTCCAATCTTCCTTTTTTCAATAAAGATTCTTTTCTCATGTATAGTATTCAGGTATTGTGTTAAGGGCTAAGGGTTATGGAGACTCATTTATTCAGGAGTATTTACTAGGCCCTTACAACGTGCCAGGCACTGTGCTAGGTATCTGGGGGTACAACTATGTGTGAAAACAGACATTGTCTGTGACCTTCATGTAACTTATAGTATAAGAAGGAACATAGATATTTAAGTCATAATATAAATAAATATGAAATTACAGAGAGGGTACCCGTGTCACAGGTAACCAGGTTCTTGGTGATTGGGACAAATAATTTAACTGAACACCCAGAGTTTATACAGAGAACATGGGAGCAGGCCAAGTCCAAACAGAGATTGACCTCATGGGCTAGAGGGATTCTATTCTTATAGGGTAGATCCTTCCTGGCTTGTTTTCACGGGTTTTTACTATGCATGTGCAAGTAGTAGTATTACTTTAAAGCTACTGTGCATGTGGTCTCCCATGATTTTCCCTGATTGGCCACCAGGGAAGGGGGTCCCACAATGTTACCGAATGAACCTCCCCTTCTCCTGGGGTCTCTTGTACTAGGTTCGCCTTGCCCCTCGCCAGAGAATTATAGCTCTCCATGTTAGAGACTGGTGAAAAGGAAAGGAATTATTTATTTAAAAGTTATACAGACTTAAGAATAATGACTTAAAGTCTTTATTAAAATCCCAAAGTCCCTTAAAACACCCACAAACACACACAGTCCTTCCTCCCCCCCCCCACTTTGCCCAGTCCGGGGTACTGTATCTCAGGAAAAGAAATAGAAGTCCATGGCTCAAGTAGCCCCTGTTCTTCCCAGTAATCCGTGCTCGGCTGGTAGCCCTCCCTTGGTTCCCAAGCACCATCAGCTGTGTTGCCGGGATCTTCAGTTCTTATTCCAAAACCCGAGTGGCACCTTCTCATGGCCCACCAGCAAGAGTCCTTTCACCCCTTTCCTTGCCTCAGCATCTCTCCTTCATTCTTACGAACTGCTAAGAGAGAGCTCAGCATCGCTGCTACATTTTGCTTTCTGGCGTCCTAAGCTGTGTGACAAAGGAAGACCCAAAGCTGTGTGGTTCTCCCCTGCCAAAGCTGTGTAGTAATTCCTGTCATGGCTGCTGAGCCTGGGTTTAAATCCCAGCACCTATCTTCCTCCGCAGCCCCATTTCTGACTCCTGCCACAATCAGCTACACTTGCCAGCCCTCCCATATTTTCCAGCTTTTCTGGGCTGCCATAGTGAGTCCAGGCAGGGATGGCCCCATGGCATGGAGCCAATCATCTCCAAGCTCTAGCGCAGGCGCTTGTAACCAGGGGGAGTTACCTCCCAGTTACATCCTGGGTGGAAGTCACTCCCTCCTCCCTGGCTCAAAGCATGGCCACAGCTATTTAACATATCTATGAAACCAGTTAAAGGTTATATATATGTTAAATGACCATTCTAGAGGTTATTTGCAAAACTGTTGCTATGCAAAACAACTCAATGGCCCTGCTCCCTGTATCCCATACCCTAGTTCAGACTTGTGGGGGTGAGGACATCCCATATATTTAATATTTCTTGGACACCCTGAGTTCTGGACCCCATTACAAATCCTTTTTGGTGCAGCCCCTGGCTGCACCCTCTTACACCTGCAAGGGAGGAAAGTTACAAGAACCATGAGGATGTTTACTAAGGGGATATCACCTTGTCTGGTGGTGTCAGGGAGGTGATGCGGTCAGATTTGAGTTTTGAAAAGGTTATTCTGACTTTGGTGTTGAAATGAAGATTCAATAATGACTACAGACTATCAGTTAGAAGGCTTCAGTAAGGATCCCAACAAGAAAGTGGATGGCTTAGGCCAGGGAGGAGATTGATAATGAAGAAAGAAGTGGACCGATTTCAGAAAACTTTAGGAGGTAAACTCAATTGAACTTAGGAAAGAATTTCATAGGAGTGTAGGAAGTGATGTCAAGAAGAACTTCTGGGTTCTAAGCTGCCCTCCCTGGGGCCTCTAGGACCTCATAAGTGCACCGTAAAAAGGAAAATGAAGTGTATGCCCCAGTATAAGTTATGGCAGAGATAAACGGGACTTGATAAAATGTCCCTTCACTGACATTTGAGTTGAATTCCCTGAGAACCCTGATGTTTGAAGAAGATTAGCATATAATGTGTTTGTTATACAGGCCATAGACAAAGTCAACACAACTAACTAGAATATTAAGTACCACTTGAAGACAGAATTTGAATATTCCAGCCCCAGGCTAAATCATAAAGTCAAACTGTTGTGTGGTCCTGTAATCTTCTCCACAACCCCTGCCCCCATGCTTGATACCCTTTATTTGTCAGCTGCTTAAGAAACCTGAGGATGTCACAGAACAACCTGCTCTTCAAGGAATTATCTTTGCAACTTAATAAAGAGAAAGTTCTATGACTTCAGCTGTTCTCAGTGTTTATTATTTCTTAGACTATATTAGAGTTATAGCTTAGTTATAAAAATACACACATATAAATAACTCTATAATATAAAACTTATAACTCTTATAAGAGTTATAAGAATAAACAGTGGGCACTTATTTGTATCTTTTAAAAAAGAGAAAACTGAGGCTTATAAATATGAACTAACTTGCTTATTGACTCACAAGTACTCAGTATTATTCAAAGCTATGGACTTGTTCCTTTGGTAAATATGTATTGAGTATTTATTGTATGCCAGGACTATTTGCAAGGAAATAATATAATCTAATAAATTCTTTGCTCTCATGGAGTTCATGCTGTATTTGGAAAGATAACTAAGCAAAAAAAGAAACATATCATTCCGTTTAATGCCATAAAGAATAAAAAAGGACAAGGGGTAGAATGTGATTAGACCCATTTTAAAAAGTGCTTGGTCAAAGAACTTCTTTTTCAAGGGAAAACATTTGAGCTGAGACAGGATTGATGAGAGAGAATCTGGGGGCAAAAGTCATTTTTATCAGGGAACAAGTTCAAAGGTCTTGAGGCTGGAACAAACTTGGCAGATTCTACAACAGGAAAAAGAAAGCCACGTGGCTGGAATGTCATGAATGTCATGAACCCAGGAAGGAGGAGTATAAATGAGGTCAAGAGACTCTTCCAGGCCACAATGAAGAGCTTGTATTTTATTCTCAGTACACTGGGGAACTATTGGAGGGTTCAAGCAGGAAAGTCACGTGAACTGAGTAGCATTTTCGAAGATCTTTCTAGTTTCTTTGTGGAAAATAGACAAGGTAGGTGCACCTGAGTATAAGAAGAAAGTCAGCAGAGAGAGACTGGTGGTTTAGACCACAGCTGTAGGAATAGACATAGAAAGAAGGGGATAAATGTGAGATGTCTGTTGGACATGCACTGACAGTGTCTTTTGGTGGATAAAAAAACAGAAATGAGCAACTTCTAAGTTTTTGGCCAAAGCAATTAAATAATGAAGCTATAGTGAGGAGTCAATCCAGATCTCCTAACACTTAGAAGTTTCTTTTGAAAGGCAAGTATCTAATTTCCTGTTCTGGCAAGGAATTCTTACTTTTGAAGTCGTATCTTATAATTCTATGTAGACTCTAGAGGGAGTTAGGAGACTGATACATACAGGTTGCATCTGAGTTCAGGTTGCCTGCCTAGATGTCTGCTCTGGTCTTCCTAATGAAGTTAGTGACAGCTGTGGGTAGAGCCACTGCCAGGCACAGTGTACAGCTTAGTGTACAGTTCCTCAGATCTAAAGAGGACAAGGAGGCTGACAACATGGGCCTGGCTGGCCTTCTTGTTGCTGACCTTTGCCTGCAGTGTACTTCCTATATCCAGTATCATGACTTAGTGGGAAGACTTTGTTACATGCCAGCCAGCATGTGATGACAGACGTGTTCTAGAAGGGAATCTGGACTGTGTTCAGGGTGTCTGATTGTCCCCAGAGGCCACAGATGACAGCCTGGCCCCTTTCACTCCCAGAACAGGCCCCAGAGCTCAGTGCCACAGTGGAGTGTGGTCACCACTGTGGTTTGGACAGAGGGCAGGGTGGAGCAAGCTTTCCCCAAGCTGTTCCAGAGTTGGCTTCAGACAAGACATGAAGGTCAGGCATGTGGTCAAAATTACACATGTGTTCCTGGCAGAATTCGCATCAGCGTTTATGAAAATAGATTTTATAACTTCAGCTGTGCTTGGCACTGATCATTTCTTTTTTAAAGATACATGGAGAGTTTCCAGGATGTAGTCTCACTACAGATAGAAATCTGTACTCTGATACTGAGAAGTTCATCCTTACCCCTTGAAATTTCTCAAGAGTCTTGCTTGGGCCTAGAGGAGAGTGTCAATCAATCAGGATCCTGGTATAAAATAAGACTCACCTCTGATAGTCCAAATGAAGAGAATTAGCAAAGAAACTACTCCAGAGGTTTGGGTGAAGCAAAGGGGACACAGGGCTAGGGAGCTACCCAGAGGCTAGCGGCTGGGCAAGCTGTTACCACTTAAGGCCTGAAGGAGACAAAGGGCACAACTGAGTCGTGTGAGACCAGGAACCATAGCAGGGGCTGGAGCCCTGGAGAAAGCAGTCTGCCAGAGAAGAGGTCTAGAATCAGGAAGGAGCAAGGATGGGTACCCCCCCGCCACCCACCACATCATCTCCTGCCTGTCTTCTGAGCAGAGAGAAGGAGCAGAGGGAGAACTGTGGATCAGGAGGGGCAAATGAAGACCCACCACAGAAAAGGGAGCAAGGGATCTCCAACTTCACGGATCTGCATTGTCTTTCTACACACGTACAGTCCCCTCCTCTTCCTTTCCACTTTTTTACTGATTTGTGATAATCTTTAAAAATAACCCTCACATTCATAAGCCAGGACAGGTGAGAAGGTGAGGGAGATGAGAGTGAATGCCATAGTATGTGGGCAGCACACGGGTCCAGGTGTTCCCTGGGGCAGGGGGAGATTAAATGCATTACATCCAGTCAAACACTTAGACTCAGTTCTGCCTAGTATACCATCAGTACTCAGGAAAATGTTACATGTGATTATTGTCACAAAAGTAATGGTTATTGTATTAAACCAGCATAGAGAAAAAAATCACTCATAATCCCAAAAGATCATAAATGATCACTGTAAATATAAATTGGCATATTTTAAACCTTTTCCTAAAGCTTCTATATACACATATATATTTTGCATAATTGGAATCATAGTGTATATTCTGTTTATTGGACTCATTTTTAGTGGTTATAAAGTAGAACATCTTAAAGACTCAGAATAATTTTTCACCAAACCCTCTTGTTGGTCATTTGTGATTTCTTAATGTTTTTCTAATTTAAACAACACTGTGGGGAATAATCTCTTTTAAAGCTTTATTGAGATATAATTTATGTGACATACAAATCACCCACTTAAATTACACAATTCAATTGTTTTTAGAATGTTCAGAGTTGTATAACCATCACCACAATCTAATTTTAGAACAGTTTTGCCACTCTAAAGACAGACCTGTACCATTATAGTCATCTCCCATCATTCCTAGACCCAGGCAGCCACTAATTACCTACTTTCTGTCTCCATATATTTTCCTGTTTAGGAAATTACATATCAATGGGATTGTACAATATGTTGTAGTTTGAAACTGGCTTCTTTCACTTAGCATAATGTTTTTATGTTCAGAATGTTGTAGCACTATCAAGTACACCATTCCTCTCTGTTGCCAAACACTCCATGGGCTGGATATATTTTATTTATCCATTCATCAGCGATGGGTATTTCAGTTGTGTCCATGACAAATAAACTTACAGATTAATCTTTGTGCATATCTTAATTTTTCCCTTTGAATGCATCCCTAGACATAAAAATGCTGGGTTAAAGATTATGCACATAATTTCTCTTTTTCTTAATTATATTTTATTGATTATGTTATTACAGTTATCCTGATTTTTCCTGCTTTGCCCCTCTCCACCCAGCACCTCTGACTCCCTCAGGCAATCCCCCTACCCTTGTTTATGTCCACAGGTCATTCATATAAGTTCTTTGGCTACTCCCTTTACAATATTGTACTTATATTCCCACGGCTATCCTGTAACTACCTACTTGTACTTTTTAATCCCCTCACATCTCGCTGATTCTCCCAACACACCTTCCCATCTCTTTTTCTTTAACCTTTGGCATTTTAATTATGATGTGCTTTGGGGTGGACCTCTTTGCATCCATCTTGTTTGGGGCTCTCTGTGCTTCCTGGACTTGCATGTCTATTTCTTTCACCAAATTAGGAAAGTTTTCTTTCATTATTTTCTCAAATACATTTACAATTTCTTGCTCTTGCTCTTCTCCTGGCACCACTATGAAGCAAATGTTGGATTGCTTCAAGTTGTCCCACAGGCTGCTTACACTGTCCTCGTTTTCTTGTAGTCTTCCTTTTTCTTGTTGTTCTGATTGGTTGTTTTTTGTTTCCTTATGTTCCATATCATTGATTTGATTCTCAGCTTCATCCACTCTACTGTTGTTTGCCTGTGAATTGTTCTTTATTTCAATTAGTGTATCCTATGTTTCTGCTTGGATCTTTTCTATGATGCTGAGGTCCTCACTAAATTCCTCAAGAATCCTTTTTTTTTTTTTTTAAATATTTTATTTTTATTTATTTTTAGAGAGTGGGGAAGGGAGGGAGAAAGAGAGGGAGAGAAACAGCAATGTATGGTTGCCTCTCACATGGCCCTCACGGGGACCTGGCCCGCAACCCAGGCATGTGCCCTGACTGGGAATCGAACCCGGACCGCTTGGTTCCCAGCCCGCGCTCAATCCACTGAGCTACACCAGCCAGGGCCCTCAAGAATCCTTTTAACCAGTATTTTGAACTCTGCATCTGATAGATTGCTTATCTCCATTTCATTTAGCTCTTTTTCCAGAGTTTTGATCTGTTCTTTCATTTGGGCCATGTTTGTTTGTGTCCTCATTTCGGCAACATCCTGGTGTTTGTTTTTATGTATTAAGTAGAGCTTCTTTGACTCTGTGTCTTCATAGTATGGCCTAATGTAGTAGGTGTCCTGTAGGGTCCAGTGGCACAGCCTGCACTATCACCCAAGTTTGGTATTCAAGGTGTGCCTTTCTTGTGGGCTGAGTATACCCTCCTCTTGTAGTTGAGCCTTGGTTGCTATTGGCAGATCAATGGGAGGGATTTACACAGGCCAGTTAGCAGCAAGTATTGGCTGTGATCACTCACCACCAACCTCCGCCTTTCATGGAGGGTCAGCTGTGCAGTGACAGGGTGGTGGTGCTCCAATGTGGTCCGTAGCTGTCCACTGGGTACACAGGCCCTGAGGTTTCCTGAATGGTGCAGGCCAAGATCAACCCCCACCTATGTTTTGCCCAGGGCCGCCCTTTCTGAGCTATAAAGCAATCTGAGATGGCTGCTACTTGGACTGAGTTTGGAGATTCTCAAGTGAAGCCAAACTGTGAATCTAGGCTGCTAGTTCCAGACTTGGGGCTCACTGAAGCCAGTTGCTGCTTGTTTGAGAGGATTTAGGAAGTTGTGAAGCCTGAGCCATGACCAGCCATTCCTATGGAAAATCAGCTTGGGTAGGCTTGTTAAGTTGGGTAGGGCAGAGTTTCTGGGGATCTCCAAGGCAGCTCAAACAGTGTTAGCTAGGCTGATAGAATCTTAGGCATCACTCTGTGGCAGGAGGACCCAGAAAAGAGATAATGGCCTTTGCTTGCCTTGATGCCAGACACCTCAGCCTCCTCCTGCATGCCACTGGTACCCCACAAGCCACCACCCCATCTCTGGAGCCCAGAGGGAGTGAGTCTGAGTAGGTGAGTCCATGTGTGGTTTCTTAAAGAGGAACTGTTTGGGGCTCCAGAAATTTCTTCCACTGACTCCATCCCTGCTGATTTTTTAAGCCAGAAGTTGTAGGAACTTATCTTCCTGGCACTGGAACACTTGGTTGGGGGATATGGTATGGGGCTGGGACTCTGCTCCCAAGATATCCCTCCCAAATTTTTGTCCTCTGCACATGGATGCGGGACCAGCTTGTTCCATATCCTCACCACCACCACTCCACCAGTCTAGATGGATGTGGTTTCTTTAATTCTGTAGTTGTCAGGCTTCCATTCAACTTGATTTCTGTTGGTTCTGAGTGATAGTTGTTCTATATTTTAGTTGTTATTTTGTTGTGGTTGTGTGAAGAGGTGAGCCACATCTGCCTACATTGCCATCTTGATGGGAAGTCTTCATACCTAACATGACATTTATATATCAAACACTTCTAATCCAATCCTTATCTCTCATTTGAGCATATTAAGTACTTCCTTTGTCACTTGAAGTGTCACTGCTCTCCATCTAGGAACAAGACTTTTCTTTTGTGCTTCTTGTGGCACCAAGAGGTTATTTGTAACTCCTAATCTGAGACCCACCCTGGGGGATGCTATCTTATTTTGTGTGTCAGAGACTCTGATGGATGTTGATATTTTTAAACGGAACAGATTGTATTTATTTGTATCAGTCTTCATCATTTTCAACTAGACCACCTATAGTCTGGTGTTAATGAAAATCAAAAGATTTGTAAGTGGCAGGTAGTCTTTTAAAATTGTCTCACTTAGTCCTTTTTCAGTACACGTTTCTAGGTACTAGCCTCTTGAAAGTGTTTAATACCTAGAAAAATAATTTCTTGTGTCAGTGGAATTTTGACCCAAGGTTTCACAGTACATAGGCAGCTAAGTATCATTAGGTTTATAATCTTATTTATTTAAAACATGTTATAGATACACTGACTTTCCCCTTCCTTTAAAATTTTGAAGATAAGTGAAAATTTGTTTTCTGCATGCTGTGATTTTAATCCAACATTACTGTTAAATTGTTGGGGTGGCCTCCTGGGTAAAATCTGCTCATGGTTTTTTCTTTATGATGTGAACGGCTTCTGCAAAGAAGGCAGCTGGTGGATAAACATCAAGCCTCAGCCTTAGTCGGTGTGAAAGCTGAATAATGTTTACAAACCGAATGGTCCCTGCAGCAACCAGCCCCCATAAGGGGGCTGCCTCAGTTACAGCTGTGCTCAGTCCTTCCAAAGCCTGAACAACATTCACTGAATGATGGTGAACAGCATAGATTTTTGCACCCTCACTTTCACCCCCAAGACTCATTCTCCACTGACTCTCTGGTAATAAGCAACAAAGGTAATTAAAATACTCTGTTCTTTGTACAAAGACTATCCAATGCTCCTCTGGGCTCCCCAGTGTTGTCCTGGGTGGTGCTGTTGGGATTTCCTTGATCTTGACTCCACTGCCTCTTGGGAACTACACTCCACACTATTGACGTAGAGGAGAAGAAAGTTCAGCAAGGACTAGTAAGTGTTGCTGTATCCCTTCTAAAGATGAGAAAGTTGAGGCACAGTTAGTCTGTGCCTCCTGGCAGCCAAAGTGTAAAAAAAGAATAATTAAATACAGACTTTTTATGATTTCAGCATAGGAATTACAGAGACTAAACAAAAGTAACCCTATTGCTAAATTCTTACCTCTCAGTGAGCCAGTGGCTGCAGTAGTGGTCACAACCTTTTAAAAATAAAAGCTGCAGTGTGTGCTCCTTGGGTGTGGTGTTCACAGGCAATGCTGCTCAAAAAAAAAAAAAAAAAAAAAAATGGGAGGTTCTGTGGTCAAGGAATTTGAGAATTACTGGGTTAGATTCTTGGTTGCAGACCTACTCAGAGACTCTAATGCAGGAAACTACCTGGTGAAGCCCCAAGGTGAGCAGAGCATAAGTACTTTTTTTGTGGGACACATAATAACAGTTTAAAGAGCTGACTTTTGTGACATACACAGCCAAAATGAACTTTGCAGCAGCCATTCTTTTTTGGTTTAAGAGTACAAAAAGGTGTTCAGTTAAAATGTATATCTGCCTTTGCATCTGAGATTCTCTCTTGAGAGAACAACCCTTGATTTCAAGACCTGAGATGTACAACCAGGCATATGCAACAATGTTTATATGTGTATAGGCCTATATGTATAAGTATGTGTAGTGGGAGTTTGAATTTTGAGCACACTATATATGTTGCTCTGTGCCTTGCTCTTTTACTTAATATATATATTAGAAGTCACTCAAGCAGTTTCACTGCTGGGATTATACCCTAAGAATCATGAAACCCCAATTCAAAAGAACCTATGCAGTCCAATGTTCATAGCAGCACAATTTACAATAGCCAAGTGCTGGAAGCAACCTAGGTGCCCTATAGTAAATGAGTGGATCAAAAAACTGTTGTACATTTCCCCAATGGAATACTATGCAGCAGAAAGAAAGAAGGAGCTCCTACCCTTCATGACAGCATGGATGGAACTGGAGAACGTTATGCTAAGTGAAGTAAGCCAGGTGGTGAAAGACAAATACCATATGATCTCACCTATAAGTGGAACCTAATCAACAAAACAAACAAGCAAAATATAACCAAAGACATTGAAATAATGAACAAACTAACAATAACCAGAGGGTAGGGGATAATGGTGTTAAAAAAGGGGAAGGGTCATTAAGGAACATGTATAAAGGACATATGGAGAAAGAGAAGGGTAGGATCGAGGGTAGGAGGTGGGGATGGGTGGGGCAGTGGGGAGCGGTGAGGAGAAAATGGAGACAACTGTAAAAAAAATAAAATAAATTTACTTATTCATTAAAAAAATAAAATAAAAATAAAAAAGAAGTCATTCCACATCAGTAAGCATATGAAGCTTGGGCATTTGATTTAATACCCACATAGTATTCTATTGTATGAAGGCATCATAGCCTATTTAACCAATACCCTATCGAGAGACATTTAGAATATTTGTAATCTTTTCTACTATGGACAGTGCCACAGTGAGTACTTTTGTACAATTGTCTTTGTCACCATGGTGTTTCTTCTATTGACCTTCAATAAAAACCAAGGGCATAATAATATCATATGACTCTGGGAATCAAGAATGTTTCAGGTTCTCAGACTTTTGATGATCCAGCTTGATCCAGAGATATTTAGAAAATTTGGAGTTCTGAAAAACTATAAATCTAAGTCCTAAGAAGTATATAATAGTAGAAATTGTTTAAAATAGAGAAAAAGATTATAGATTATTTTTCAAAGATAAGAAAAATTATTTTTTTTTAGATTTTATTTATTTATTTTTTAGAGAGAGGGGAAGGGAGGGAGAAAGAGAGGGAGAGAAACAGCAATGTATGGTTGCCTCTCACATGGCCCTCATGGGGACCTGGCCTGCAACCCAGGCATGTGCCCTGACTGGGAATCGAACTGGGACCCTCTGGTTCCCAGCCCACGCTCAATCCACTGAGCTACACCAGCCAGGGCAGAAAAATTAATTTTTTAAATCATTGTTCTTTTAGAAAATAAAAAGGTTTGGAGTTTTTAATTGTATATACATTCATGCTCAAGGTAAAATGAAACTTAAGGCATGAAACCTCCCTGTACTGGGATTTCCCACATGAATAACTTCTGATTTTTAATTCAAAACTTAAAGCAAATGGCTTCATTCACCCTGGTTCAGAAGCAATGATTTTGCTTCTCATTATCTTGTATTGCATTTAATCTGTGCCAAATAGCATTTAACTGACTCTAATACTTTATTTTTTTAAAGAATTTATTTATTTATTTTTAGACAGGAAGGGAGGGAGAAAGAGAGGGAGAGAAACATCAATGTGTGGTTGCCTCTCATGTGGCCCCCACTGGGGACCTGGCCTGCAACCCAGGCATGTGCCCTGACTGGGAATCAAACCAGCGACCCTTTGGTTTGCAGCCCGTGCTCAATCCATCGAGCTACACCAGCGAGGGCCTGACTCTAATACTTTAAAACTTGTTTTTTCTCTTGAACATGTCTCTCCCTTCTCTTTTTTGTGCTCTGAATAGAAAAAAATAATATAACAGAGAGTAACACTTTATGTAACAAAAAATAAAACCTTTCTTTTTAAAAAGAATTTGGCATCTAGTTGGAATTCAACTACAGAATTTGATAGAAAGAAGTCCTATATTTTGTTAAGCAGATTTATTGCTAGTGCCTCTGATACTTTTTAAAAAATCAATTTGATCAACAGTGTTCAATAGTAGAGCAAGTGAGACAAATTTCCTTAAAAGATTAATTACTATTGAGATATGAGGAGATTTAAGTGTATTTGCATTGTCCAGTCCTCCTTTGGGATAGTGCCAGGCAATGCACTAGAACCAGGATTCATCATAAAGTGCTGTCATGTGCAGTATCTGATCATTTATACAGTACACACAGTATCATTTCATCCTGTATTAGCAGAAAGGAACTGCTGTTATACCCATTTTGTAGGCAGAGAAACTGAGGCATAGGACAATCAACTAATTCCCTCAAGGCCACCCAGCTAGGTTGTCATAGAGCTAGAATTTGAACCCATTGTTTTAAAATCTGCCCCAAATTAGAGATAGCTTTATTCTCTAAACTAGTTCTCACCTTGATCTTTTAAACCTGAAGAAATATAATCAGCAATAAGAGAACAGAGCTTTTGTCACTGCTTCAATCTAGTTATATAAGCATCCTGGGCGTGGTCCCTAATGCCCACAGCCCTCTGCAGAGAGTCTTGTCCTGCATCTTAGCAGTCCTGCCTCCAGATCCAACACAGCTGCCTAGGCCAGGGAGGGAGCAAGCCCAGTGAAACAGGTGATTCTTTCAAGGAAGAAGATACCCGACCATTTTATTGTCTCACCTGGAACAGCAATGTCTAATCATAATTCCAGTCTTCACTTGAGAGGAGTGAATGGGCAGACCCACCACTGTGTTCTCATAGAAACAGGCACCAGAATTTTTCCTTGGGAATTTTTACAAACGGTCTTCTTCTGGTAAGTCACCCACAGAACCCAGTATGACAAGTTTTCTCCTTTGTGTTGAAAGGAGAAACAGGGGCTGGAAGAGAGTCATTATTTAAATTCTGAGTAGTAAGGCATTTTCAGGCTGTAAAGAGAGATTTGACCAAAGGATTCCCAGAAATCCAAATCTAATTTGATTCTTATCCCATGCTCTGAACCACTGCTGAGCTGTGGGTATCTGGTCATTTGCATTTATGCTCTGGGCAGTATAAATCCATTTGCTACTGGAAAAATCTCAAAAACATTATATAAAGCCCTTCTGAGTGGTTGCTGGGTGTCAGGAATTGTTAGATGCTCCATACCGGTTCATCAGTGACAAACAGAACAGCCAGCTTCCCCGGGTCACTAGGTGAAGTGCCCAAACCAGGATTCTAGCACAGGTCTCACAAACTCTCACATCTGTGTGTGGTCATTCCTCATGCTCTGCTGCCTCCCCAAACAGGGGAGATGCAGAAATCAGAGACCAGAGGGGGTCTTGACTGCAGGTTCAGTTTCCTGCTAGGGCAGGATGTAATTGCAGGGCTAAGCCGATACTAAACTTGTTCTCCGCAGAGCCTGTTGGGATGTATGGAGGTAGGGCAGAGAAGCGGGGAGTGGGAGGCTGGAGAGGCTTAGGTGCAAGATCCTTTTGTAATCTGTGATCTCCTCTTGTTTGAACATGAGACTGTTTCCTGAATGATGGTCCTAAATATTTAATGCTCTTCAGATGTGATACTAGTCTTCAAATGTGTGTGCCTGGAGTCATGGTTACAATAGTCTGAATTGTTTCCTTCTATCTGAACTAAGTCTTCATCTCTCTTGTGAACCTATCTTGAGGCTTGAGTATCAGCAAGTAACGTGGGCATAATGTCTGTCATGGTGGAACAGGTAAATTGTGAAGGACTTTGGACATTTTGAATGTGCTTTCACTAACTCTGTCTTAGGTTAGAAAGAAATCAAGCATCAACTGAATGGCTTTGTTTTCTTAACTTTGACTGTGGTTTTTTTAACTTTCTTTTTTGCTGAAGAAGCATAAATAGTTTAGGAAATAGAGATGTGTTGCTTTTACGTAAAGTCGTTAAATTCCAAATAAGAATCATTTCCTTTCTTTGGATTCTCTTATTGTCCAGAAGAATATTAGGTGGGGATATGCTCTAGCTTTTCATTTGTCTTCTTCTTGCCTTTTCTTTCTTCCTCCTTCCTTCCCTCTCCCTTTTCCCTTCTTTCTTTTTTTGAGATGGAGGGTTCCATGCTTTTCTTTAGGTGCACATGGCAGCAATACATTTCAGAAAAAAATTCCACAGTAAGCCACACGTCATTGTCTACTTTGTTTCTGGAGTGATCAGTGACCACCACTTTGTCAGGGTCATCGCCAAATGGAGAGTGCCACTCTGAAAGGAGAAATAAGAGCACACCACATGGCTCTCTGGCACCTATTGTCTGAGCTCTCTCTGATTTTCCTTTCATTGGAAGTGCAAGCTAGCCTCCATCCTTTGCCTTTTTCTCTTTCCTCTTATTGATCTTGCTTGAAACTCTCGTTTTACTGAACATGATTTTCATCAAGACAGTGCTGGACCTTCAGGTGAAGAGGAATCTGTTGTTCTGAAATCAGTCTCTTGGGGGTAGAGCAGCAGTTGCCTGTCTGGCTAGTGCTGAAACTTCATGCAATACTGGTGTAGATAGATTTTTTAAAATAGCTTAAGTGAAGTGTAATTGACATACCAGCATCCAATGAAAAGTGTTTACCTATTTAGAGTGTTACCATTTAAAATGTATAAGATGGCTTTTAGCATATCTACAGAGTTGGGCAACCAATCACCATGATCTAACTTTAGAATGTTTTCATCATCCCCAAAAGAAACCCCGTACCCATTGGAGACACTTCCCATGCTCCCAGAACCCCAGATCCAGGCAACCGCTAATCTACTTTATGTCTTTGCAGACTTGTCTATTCTGAACATTTCTTCTTTTACTTTATTATTTTTTATTGTTATTTAATTATAGTTGTCCCAATTTTTCCCCTTTTGCCCTCCTCTCCTCAGCTCATGCTCCACTCCCATAGTCAATTCCTACACTGTTGTCCAAGTCCCTGGGTCATTCATATATGTTCTTTGGCTAGCCCCTTCCCCTTCTTTCAACTATTATCTTCCTCCCGCCTCCCCATGGGCTGCTGTCAGTTGGTTACATGTTTCTGTGTCTCTGGATCACTTTTGCTTGTTAGTTTATTTTGTTCATTAGATTTCTCTTATCAGTGAGATCATATGGTGTTTGTCTTTCACTACTATGCTAAGTGAATTAACACTGACTGTAATATTCTCCAGTTCCATCCATGCTGTCACAAAATAAGGAGTTCTTCTTTCTCTCTGCTGTGTAGTATTCCATTATGTAAATGTAGCACAGTTTTTTGATTCACTCTTCTATGGATGGGCATTTAGGCTGTTTCTACCACTACACTATTGTAAATAGCACTGCTATAAACATAGGATGCATCAGTACTTTTGAATTGGTGTTTCAGAATTATTAGGATATATTCCCAGCAGTGGAATTTCTGGGTCTAAAGGCAGTTCCATTTTTAATTTTTTGAGGAAATTCCATACTGTTTTCCATAGTGGCTTCACCAGTCTGCAATCCCACCAAAGTGCACAGGAGTTTCCATTTTCTCCCCATCCTTGCCAGCCCCTGTTTGTTGATTTATTAATGGTAGCCATTCAGACAGGAGTGAGGCAATAACTCATTGTGGTTTTAATTTGCATCTCTGATGGTTTGTGATGTTGAGCATCTTTTCATATGTCAATGGGCCCTCTGTATGTCCTCCTTGGGGAAGTGTCTATGCAGGTCCATTGCCCATTTTTTAATTGGATTGTCTGTCTTCTTGATGTTGAGTTGTATGAGTTCTTTATATATTTTGGAAATGAAACCCTTGTCCGATGTATCATTGCAAGTGTGTTCCCCCATATGGTTGGTTCCCTTTTCATCTCAATGATGGTTTCTTTACCTGTTCAGATGTTTTTAGTTTGATGTACTCCAATTTGTTAATTATTTTTTTTCCTCATTTCTCTTGCCCTAGGAGATGTATCAGCAATAATATTGCTATGTGGGATATCTGAAATATTACTGCCTATGTTTTCTGCTAGGACTTTTGTGGTGTCATGACTCATATTTAAGTCTTTTATCCATTTTGAGTTTATTCTGGTATGTAGTGTAGGTTGGTGGTCTAGTTTCATTTTATTTTCACGTACCAGTCCAATTTTCCCAACACCATTTACTGAAGAGACTATTTTTAGTCCATTATATGCTCCTCCCCCCTTTTCAAATATTAATTGACCATAGAGACTTGGGTTTATTTCTGAGCTCTCTATACTGTCCCATTGCTCTATGTGTCTGTTCTTATGCCAGTACCAGGCTGTTTTGATTATAGTGGCCTTGTATTACAGTTTGATATCAGGTATTGTGATCCCTCCTACTTTGCTCTTCTTTCTCAAAATTGCAGCAGATATTCAGGGTCGTTTATGGTTCCATATACATTTTTGAAGTGTTTGTTGTATATCTGTGAAATAGTGCATTGGTATTTTGATAGGGATTGCATTGAACCCATGGACATAGATGGTAGTATGGACATTTTGATGATGTCATTTCTTCCAATCCATGAACATGGTACATGCTTCTATTTCTTTGTCTTCCTTAACTTTTTCTTCAGTGTTGTGTAGTTTTCTGAGTAGAGGTCTTTTACATCCTTGGATAGGTTTATTCTTAGGTATTTTATTTATTTATTTATTTATTTGCTATATCAAATGGAACTTTTTCCTGATTTCTGTTTCTGATATTTCATTGTTGGTGTACAAAAATGCCTTCAATTACTGAATATTGACTTTGTATCCTATTGTTTTGCTAAATTCACTTATTATGTCGAGTAGTTTTTTGGTGGAGTCTATAGGATTTTCTATGTGCACTATTATGTCATCTGCAAACAATGACAGTTTTGCTTCCTCTTTTCCAATTTAGATGCCTTTTATTTCTTTTTCTTGTCCCATTGCTGTGGCTAGGACTTCTAATACTATGCTGAACGAGAGTAGTGAAAGCAGACACTGTAGTCTTATTCCTGATCTTAGTGGGAAAGCTTTTAGTTTTTGCCCCTGGAGCATGATGTTGGCTGTAGATCTCTGGTATATGGCCTTTATTATATTGAGGAATGTTCCTTCTATTCTCATTTTGCTGAGTGTTTTTATCATAAATAGGTGCTGTACCTTATCAAATGCCTTTTCTGCAGGTATTGATATGATCATGTGATTTTTGTCTTTGCTTTTGTTTATGTGATGTATATGTGTATTGATTTGCAAATATTGTACCATCCTTGCTTCCTTGGGATGAATCCTACTTGATCATGGTGTAGGATCTTTTTAGTGTATTGCTGGATGTGGTTTGCCAATACTATGTTGAGGATTTTATCATCTATGTTCTTTAGTGATATGGTCCTGTAGTTTTCGTTCTTTGTTATATCTTTATCTGGTTTTGGGACTAGGGTGATGCTGGCTTCATAAAAAGAGTTTGGGAGTTCTCCATCTTCTTGGACTTTTAGGAATACTCTGTGAAAGATAGAGGTTAGCTCTTCCCTAAATGTTTTGTAAAATTCTCCTGTGAAATTGTCTGGCTCAGGACTTTTGTGTGCTGGGAGCTTTTTGGTAACAGCTTCAATTTCATCAGCTGCTATTGGTCTGTTCAGGCTGTCTGCTTCTTCCTTATTCAGTTTTGGAAGATTATGTTTTTTACAAATTTGTTTATTTCAACCAGGTTTTCAAATTTCTTGGCATATAGTTCTTCACAGTAATTTCTTACAATCCTTTGTATTTCTGTGGTATCCATTGTAACTTCTCCTCTTTCATTTCTGAATGTGTTTATTTGGGTCCTCTCTCTTTTTTTTCTTATGAGTCTGCTAAAGGCTTGTCAATTTTGTTTATCTTTTCAAAGAACCATCTCCTGGATTTATTGATCCTTGGAATTGTTCTTTTAGTCTCCACGTAGTTTAATTGTGCTCTGATATTGGTTTTGTTTCCTTCCTTCTACTTGTTCTGGACTTTGTTTGTTGTTGTTCCTCCAGTTCTTATACATGTAGGGTTAGGTTGTTTATTTGAAATGTTTCTATCTTTTTTAGGTAGGCCTGTATCACTGTGAACTTTTCTCTCAGGACTTCCTACGCTGTGTCCCGTAAGTTTTGGACTGTTGTGGGTTCATTTTCATTTGTTTCAAGAAACTTTTTAATTTCTCCCTTGATCTCATTCTTAACCTATTCATTGTTTAGTGGCATGCTATTCAATCTCTATGAATTCTAATGTTTTTGAGTATTTTCCTTGAGGTTGGTTTCTATTTTCAGTCTCTTGTGGTTGCAGAAAATGCTTGATATGATTTCAATTTTCTTGAATTTGTTGAGGCTTGTTTTGTGTGCTATCATGTGGTCTATCTTTGAAAATGTTCCATGTGCATTTGAAAAGAATGTGTATTTTGCTTCTTTGGGATGAAATGCTCTATATATATCAGTTAAGTCCATTTGATCTAGGGCATTGTTCAATGCCACAATATTGTTGTTGATATTTTGTTTGGAAGATCTATCCATTTTTGACAGTGGGGTGTTAAAATCCCCTGCTATAATTGTGTTGCTGTCAATATCTTTCTTGAAGTCCTCCAAGATTTTCTTTATGTATTTGAGTGCTCCTATGTTGGGTGCATATATATTTACAATGTTTATGTCTTTTTTATGGATTTTTCCCTTGAGTATTATGAAATGACCTTCTGGGTCTCTCTTTATGGCTCTTTTTTTGAAGTCTATTTCATCCAAATATGATTATTGCTACCCTGTTTTTTTTTTTTTTTTTCTGTCTATTTGCTTGGAATACTTGTTTCCAGCCCTTCACTTTCAGTCTGTGTAGGTCTTTTGTCCTGAGGTGGGTCTCTTGTAGGCAGCATATGTGTGGGTTGTGCTTTCTTATCCATTCAGCTATTCTATGTCTTTTGATTGGGGCATTTAATCCTTTTACATTTAAGGTTCTTATTGATAGGTACTTATTCATTGCCATTTTTTCATACCTGTGTTCCTCTCTCTTTCACTGTTTTTCTTCCTGTTCTTAAAGCAGACCCTTTAGACCCTTGCAGGGTTCATTTGGGGGAGGTGTATTCTTAGAGGCCTCTTTTGTCTGTGAAACTCCTTATTTAGCCTTCCATTTTAATTGAGATCTTTTTTTGGGGTAGAGTAGCCTAGGTTCCAGGCCTTTGTTTTACATTACTTGGAATATTCCTTGCCAGTCCCTTCTGGCTTGAAGCGTTTCTATTGAGAAGTCAGCTGCTAGTCTTATCGGGGCTCCCTTGTATGCTACTTCCTGTTTCTCCCTTTCTGCCTTTAAGATTCTCTCTTTATCTTGAAATTTTGCCACCAGAAACTACTCGATCTAATAAATGAATTTGGCAAAACAGCCGGATACAAAGTCAATACTCAGAAATCAAAGGCATTTTTGTACACCAACAATGAAATATCAGAAACAGAAATCAGGAAAAAAATCCCATTTGATATAGCAACAAAAAAATGAAGTACCTAGGAATAAGTTTAATCATGGAGGTAAAAGACCTATACTCAGAAAACTACACAGCACTGAAGAAAGAAATTAAGGAAGATACAAACAAATGTAAACATATTCCATGCTCATTAATTGGAAGAATTAACATCATCAAAATGCCCATATTACCCAAAGCAATTTATAGATTCAATGCAATCCCTATTAAAGTACCAGTGACATTTCACAGATATAGAACAAACATTTCAGATATTTATATGGAACCATAAATGACTCCAAATAGGTACAGCAATTTTGAGAAAGAATAACAAAGCAGAAGGGATCACAATATCTGATATCAAACTATATTACAAAGTCACTGTTATCAAAACAGCCTGGTACTGGCATAAGAGCAGACACATAGACCAATGGAACAGAACAGAAAGCCCAGAAATAAACCCACATCTCTATGGTCAATTAATGTTTGACAAAGGGGATAGAAGCATAAAATGAAGTAAAAATAGCCTCTTCAACAAATGGTATTGGGAGATCTGGACAGCTACATGCAAAAAAATGACACTCAATCACCAATTTACACCATACACAAAAATAAATTCAAGGTGGATAAAAAACTTAAATGTAAGTTGTGACACCACAAAAATCACAGAGGAAAACATCAGCAGGAAAATCTCAGACATTCCACACAGCAACATCTTCACAGTAATGTCCCCTAAAGCAAGGGACATAAAGGAAAGAATAAGCCAATGGGATTTCATCAAATTAAAAAGCTTCTGCATGGCTAAAGAAAACAGCATTAAAATAAAAAGAGAACCAACTGTATGGGAAAACATATTTGCCAATGATACCTCAGACAAGGGTTTGATCTCCAAAATGTATAAAGAATTCACACAACTCCACTCTAGGAGAATAAACGACCCCATTAAAAAAATGGGCAAAAGACTTGAACAGACACTTCTCCAAGGAGGACATACAGAGGGCCCTGACCCATATGATGCTCAGCATCACTAGGCATCAGACAGATGCAAATTAAAACACAATGAGATACCACCTCACATCCTTGAGAATGGCCATAATAACAAAGCAACAAACAACAAATGTTGGAAAGGATTCAGAGAAAAGGGAACCCTAATGCACTGTTGATGGGAATGCAGAATGGTGCAGCCAGTGTGGAAAACGGTATGGAATTTCCTCAGAAAACTAAAAATGGAACTGCCTTTTGACCCAGCAGTTCCACTGCTGGGATTATACCCTAAGAGCCCTGAAACACCAATCCAAAAGAACCTAGCAGCACAATTTACAATAGCCAAGTGCTGGAAGCAACCCAAATGCCCATCAATAAATGAGTGGATCAAAAAACTATGGTATATTTATGCAATGGAATTCTACACAGCAGAGAGAAAGAAGGAGCTCCTACCCTTTGCAACAGCATGGATGGAACTGGAGAGCATTATGCTAAGTGAAATATGCCAGGTGGTGAGAAACAAATAACATATGATCTCACCTTTAACTGGAACATAATCTGCAAAAGAAAAAAGCAAGAAAAACATAAGCAGAGACATTGAAATTAAGAACAATCTAACAATAGCCAGAGGGGAGAGGGGAGGGGACAGTGGGGAAAGACGTTTTCAGGAACAACTATAAAGGACACATGGACAAAACCAAGGGGAAGGGTGGAAGCAAGGGAGGGAGTTGGGATTGGCTGGGGTGGGGGGGACCGGTGGGGGGAAAATGCATACAACTGTATTTGAACAACAATAAAGTAATTTTTAAAAAATCTTATCACAAAGCCCTAAATAAAGGAATAAAATAATAAATAAATAAGAAAGACTCTATCCGTACCCTTTTTGCAGTATTGAATCACTGTCTATTTCTCTACACATACCCCCTTCACAAAAGCAAAATGTCTCTCATGGTCACAGCTGACTGCAGCCTGCCAGTGCCTCTGACAGACCCAGGTGCAACAACCTGATCATTTTAGGAAAATGAATCCCTACTTGGAATTATCTAGATTGGTGCTACCATTATGGCCTTGCTGCTCACTGTGTGTGTGTAGCCTGGTTCTCCCAGATTCCATATATCCACTCAAGTCTCTCCTGGTTAGGGTTGTGGATCCCTGTGTGGGACTAGTGGCCCCTATTCTGAGATAGAAGTGAGCTCCTAAGCTGCAATTTCTGTCTGGTCTCTCAGCTGCTGCAGGCACCACGCACAGGGTATTAACCTCTTCAACTTACAACATTTCTGTACCAGATAGTATGAAATGTCTTTTGTATTCCTTCACTTCAACACTTTATATCAGCTAAGATTATGTTGATTGTAGAGGTTAATTGTTGGAAGATCAGCAGAAAATCCAAGTCGGGGTCCAGAGCAAGTGGCCTCAGCTTACACCTACTCAGCTGCCATCTTCAACCTTCCCCAACTTCATTTTTTTAAAACAGCTGTCCAGTTGTCTCCATAGCATTTGTTGAAAAGACTCTTTCCCTATTGAATTATGTTAGCCCCTTTATAGAAAATCAATTGACCATGAACATTAGAGTTTATTTCTGGGCTGTAAGGAGGATGCATTTTAACTGATGGCATCTTTCTAACATGGCATGAAGCCTTCCAAGAGGCTAGTTCTGATTCGGTAATAAAACAGCTGATGGCTTAGGTAAATCCTGGATTCAAGAGGCTTCATTTTTTATGGCTATCATATGAATTTATGAAGGAAGGCTCTGGTATTTATTTACAGTACTGAAAAGAGTCTTCAGAACATTAATTGGACTCATCTGAACCATTCTTGACCGGAAAGCTCGCTCTCTCTCTCTCTCTCTTTCTCTCTCTCTCTCCCTTTCTTTCCTTCCTTCCATTAAAACATAACCTTAGTTTAAGAGATGAGATTTACACTCATGATAAAATGGACACATTTAAGTTAGGTGATGCATACAATAATGTGAATAGAAGTATGGAGATTTGAGATCACTTAATCACACAAACTCAAGGGTAATGATTTCTCAGTTTAGCAAGGTGTTTGGAGTAAGCTATAAGAAGCATAGACATTGGGCATTCATCCTCCAAGATTCATTCTTGTTCTCTTTAGAGCCTTTCTCTTGGGAAGTTTCTCCCTTAACCAGTCTTATACAGATAACACTCCAAACTGCATAGTATTTCTGGACAGTCTTCTAATTTCAGGTTCCAAAAGTCCTGCTGGATATTTGCACTAGGATATCTACTAATACCGAAAGCCACAAACACAAGAGTTATCTTTGACATCTTCTAAGAAAAATAATTTATCAGTCCTGTAGATTTATTTATTGCCATGGGTCTTGTCATTACACCCGATTGCCCTGAAATAATGCAGTGACCTCCTGACCAATCTTGTTCCCTGCAGTCTTTCTCTTCCAGATAGATGGGTTTAATTTTGTTGGAAAATCTCCTTGATTACAACAATCCATAGACCCCTACATCTTCATTGCTTATAGGATAAGACTTAAACATCATAGCTTAATATTCCATGTCTTTGTCTGTCTGGTATCTCATTGGTCTTCCAAGCCTGATCTTTGACTTCCTCCATACATGAGTTTCTCTTCTAATCAAACTAAACAGTTCCATGTTTCCTGGACATGCCTTGATCATTCCTGCTTTGGGGCTTTGTTTAATCTTGGTTTCCCAGGTAACATGTCTGCCCTTCCTTCTCCTTATACAAAAATCTCCTTTCTTGCAAGACTCAGAATAAATCCTAATTTCTTCTTACTCCAGAGTGAAGTGAAGGTTCAAGTCTAAAACCTTCATGGCTTAGCTGTTTGGTGGCAGTTGCAAACTGGAGGTTGGAAAATCTTTAGTCCACATAGGGTCTTTTTTAACTACAATTCTTCGTTCTTCTTATTTTATTTGATTTTTAAATTTTCAATCATTGTTGGCATTCAATATTATTTTATATTAGTTTTTGGTGTACAGCCTAGTGGTTAGACATTTATATAATTTAAGAAGTGGTGCCCTGGAAAAATTTAGTACATACCTGGCACCACACATACTTATTACAACATTATTGACTAAGTTCCCTAAGCTGTACTTTACATCCCCATGACTGTTTTGTAACTACCAATTTTTACTTTTTAATTCCTTCAACTTTTTCACCCAGTTTCCCAACTTCCCTCCCATCTGGCAACAATCTGTTTGTTCTTTGTACCTATGAATTTGTTTCTGTTTTTCTGTTTATTTTATTCTTTAGATTCCACTTATAAGTGAAGTCATATGGTGTTTGTTTTTCTCTGACTTATTTCATTTGGCATAATAGGTTGATCCACGTTGTCACAAATGGCAAGATTTTATTCTTTTTATGGATGAATTGTGTATATGTACCACCTCTTCTTTATCTATTAGTCTATTGATTTGAACTTAGGTTGCTTCCATATCTTGGCTATTGAACAATACATAGTGCTGCAACGATCTAGGGATGCATATATTTTTCAAATTAGTGTTTTTTATTTCTTTGGATAAATATCCAGAAGTAGAATTACTGGGGCATACAGTAGTTCTACTTTCAATTTTTTGAGGAAACTCCATCCTGTTTTCCATAATGGCTACACCAGTTTGCAACCCCACCAACAGTGCATAAGGGTTTCCTATTCTCCACATCCTTGCCAACGCTTGTTTGTTGATTTATTGATGATAACCATTCTGACAAGTGTGAGGTGATACCACATTGTGGTTTTAATTTGTATTTCTTTGATGGTAGTGATATACTTCTTTTCATATGTCTGTTGGACATCTGCATGTCTTTTTGGACAAATGTCTATTTTGGTCCTCTGCCCATTTTTTAATTGGATTGTTTGTTTCTTGGTGTTAGGTTGTATGAGTTCTTTATACATTTTGGATATTAACCCCTTATCAGATGTATCATTGGTGGATATCTTTTCCCAATCAGTAGGTTGTCTTTGCATTTTGTTGATGGTTTCCTTTTCTGTGCAGAAAGTTTTAGTTTTATCTAGTCCCATTTGTTTACTCTTTCTTCTGTTTCCCCTGCCCAAGGAGATATATAAGAAAAAAATATTACTAAAAGAATCATCATAGATTTTACTGCCTATGTTTTCTTCTAGGAGTTTTATGCTTTTGGGTATTACATTTAGGTCTTTAATTCATTTTGAGTTTATATTTGTGCATTGTGTAAAAAGGTGGTCTAGTTTCTTTCTGGTTTTTTTTTTTGCTTGTATTTGTCCACTTTTCCCAACACTATTTATTGAATAGACTGTCTTTATCCCATTGTATGTTCTTGCTTCCTTTGTCAAATATTAATTGACCATATAGGCATAGGTTTATGTCTGGGCTCTCTATTCTGTTCTATTGATCTGTGTTTCTATTTCTTTGCCAGTACCATGCCATTTTGATTACTTAGTCTTGTAGTTTAGTTTGATATCACATAGCATGATACCTCCAACTTTGTTCTTTTTTTCTCAAGATTGCTGTTGCTATTACAGGGTCTTTGTGTTTCTGTATGAATTTTAGAATTATTTGTTCATGTTCTGTGTAAAAATGTCATTGGTCCTTTGATAAGTATTGCATTAAATTTATAGATTGCTTTGGGTAGTATGGGCATTTTTTAAAAATTTTAATTGGTTATGCTATTACAGTTGAGTATGGACATTTTAATGATGTTAATTCTTCCTATCTATGAGCACAGTATATGCTTCCATTTTTTGGTATCTTCTTCAATGTCATATAATTCTCCAAGTACAGGTTTTTTACCTCCATAGTTGAATTTATTCCTAGATATTTTAATGTTTTGATGTAATAGTAAATGGGATTATGATCTTAATTTCTCTTTCTGATACTTTGTTATTGCTATATAAAAATGCAGCCAAATTCTGGATATTAATTTTGTACCCTCTACTTAATTCCTTTATCAGTTCTAATGGGTTTTTTGGTGGAATCTTTAAGGTTTTCTATATATATGATATTATGTCATCTGCAAATGACAGTTTTATTTTTTCTTGTCAAATGTGTATGTCCTTTATTCATTTTCTTGTCTGATTTCAGTGGCTGAGACTTCCAATATTGTGTTGAATAAAAATGGTGATACTTTCTGATCTAAGGAAAACCTTTTAGTGTTTCCCTCTTGAGTATGATATTGCTAGCTGTGGTTTGCTATATATGGCTCTTATTATGTTACCATATGTTTCCTTTGTTTCCATTTTGCTGAGACTTTTTATCATAAGTGGATGCTGGATTTTGTCAAATGCTTTTTTTTCTGCATCTATTGATATAATCGTATGATTTTTATCCTTTATTTTGTTTATATGGTGTATCATGTTAACTGATTTGTGATTATTGAACCAACCTTGCATCCAAGGAGTCAGTCCCACTTGATCATGGTGTATGATCTTTTAAATGTATTGTTGACTTCAGTTGAGGATTTTTGCATCTACGTTCATCAGCGATATTGATATATCATTTTCTCTTTTTGTTTTTGTAATGTCTTTATCTCCATTTAGAGTCAAGATAATACTGGCATCGTAAAATGAGCTTGGGAGCCTTCTCTTGATTGAATTTTTTGGAATAGTTTTGGAGGGATAGGTATTAGCTCTCCTTTGAATGTTTGTTAAAATTTACCTGTGAAGCCATCTAGTCAAGCTTTTGCTTCTTGGGAGTTTTTTTAATACTGATTTGATTTCAGTAGTAGTTATATGTCTGTTCAGATTTTCTGTTTCTTCTTGATTCAGTCTTGGAAGGTTATATATTTCTAGAAATTATTCCATTTCTTCCAGATGGTCTAATTTGTAGACATATAATTGTTTTGTAGTATTTTCTTATTACCTTTTGTATTTCTGTCGTATCATTTTCACTTCTCTTTGCATTGTGATTTTATATATTTTAAGTCTTCTCTTTTTTGTACTTGATGAGTCTGGTTAAAGGTTTATTCATCTTGTTTATCTTTTCAGAGCACTAGCTCTTGGTTTCATTGATCTTTTGTATTTTTTAGGCTTTATTATTTTTTATTTTAACTGTGACTTTTTATTATTTCCTTTCTTCTACTCATTTTGGGCTTTCTTTGTTGTTCTTTTTCGATTTCCTTGAGGTGTAAAATTAGATTGTTTATTTGAGGGGTATTGTTTGTTTGTTTTTTCTTAAGATAGGCCTGTATTTCTATGAATTTCCCTCTTAGGACTGCTTTTGCTGTGTCCCATAGGTTTTAGGTCATTGTGTTTTCATTATCATTTTCTCAAGGTATCTTTTGATTTCTTCCTTGGTCTCATCAACCTATTCATTGTTTACTAGCATGTTATTTAATCTCCATGTGTTTTGTTTGTTTTTCAACTCTTTTCTTCTAATTGATTTATAGTTTTCATGCCATGTGTCAGAGAAGATGCTCGATATGATTTTACTCTTCTTAAATGTATTGACACTTGTTTTGTGGCCTGATATGGAGTATAACCTGGAAAGTGTTCCATGTGCTCTTGAAAAGAATGTGTATTTAGCTACATTTTCATAAAATGCTCTAAAAATATCAATTACATTTATATGGTCTAATGTGTCACTTAAAGTTGCTCTTTCCTTTTTGATTTCTGTCTGGAAGATCATCTATCTACAACGATGGAATGATAAAATTCTCTACTATGACTGCATTATTGTTGAGCTCTCCTTTTTGTCCATCAAATTTTGCTTTATATATTTAGATGCTCCTATGTTAGATGCATAAATGTTTACAAAGGTTATATTCTCTTGTCAGATTGATCCTTTTATCATTATAAATGTTGTTCTGTTCCTTATTATAGTTACTTTAAAATCTATTCTCTCTGATTTAAGTATTGTGACCACAGCTTTTTTATATCCATTTGCATGAACTTTTTCCATCTCTTTACTTTCAGTCTGTGAGTGTCTTTCAATTTAAAGTGGGTCTTTTGCAAACAGTATATGTTTGGGTCATTTTTTCTTATCCATTCAGCTACCCTATGTCTTTTGATTGGAGCATTTAATCCATTTACATTTAAAGTGGTTATTGATAAGTATGTAGTGATTACTATTTTATTATTCATATTTATGTTTTTTTCTTCTTGTTAAGTATGTCCCTTTGACAGTTCCTGTAATACTGGATTGGCGGTGATGAACTTGTTTAGCTTTTTCTCCTTTGAGAAGATCTTTATCTCTCCTTCAATTTTAAATGATAGCCTTGCTGTGTACAGTAGCGTGGTTGGAGGTCCTTGCTTTTCATACTTTGAATATTATATACCAATCCCTTCTGGCTTGAAAAGTGTTTTTGAGGAATCAGCTGACAGTCTAATAGAAGATCCTTTGTTGGTAACTAACCGCCTTTCTCTTGGTGCTTTTAAGATTTTTTTTTTTGTCTTTAACATTTGATGTTTTAATTATGATTTGTCTTGGTGTGGGCCTTTCTGGGTTTATCTTGTTGGGACTCTCTGCACTTCCTTGTCTTGTGTATCTACTTCCTTCACCTAGTTAGGGAAGTTTTCAGGCATTATTTCTTCAAATAGGTTCTCAATTCCTTGCTTTCTCTCTTCTCTTTCTGGTACCCCTATAATGTGGATGTTGTTATGCTTGATGTTGGCCCAAAGGTCCCTTAAAATATCCTCATTTTTTATTTTTTTCTGTTCTGATTGGGTGTTTTCTCCCGTGTTTCATCGAATCTGCTGTTTATTTAGTCTAGTGTATTCTTCATTTCACTTACTTCTGAATGGTTCTTTATTATGGTTTCCTTTTTTTTTTTTTTTTTTTTTTTTTTTTTTTTTTTTTTTTTTTTTTTTTTTTTTTTTTTTTTTTTTTTTTTTTTTTTTTTTTTTTTTTTTTTTTTTTTTTTTTTTTTTTTTTTTTTTTTTTTTTTTTTTTACTGCTTACTGTCTGTTTCTTGAAGTTTTTGTGAAGTTACATGAGCACACTTATGATCATTGTTTTGAATTCTGTTTCTGGTAGATTGCTTGCCTCCATTTTGTTTAGTTCTTTTCCTTCAGTTTAGTCCTGTTCTTTCATTTGGAACATGTTCCTTTGTCTCCTCATGTTGGATGCTTCTCTATATTGGTTTCTATGTATTGGGTAGATCTGCTACATCTCCTGATCTTGGCAAGGTGGCCTTATGTAGTAGGTGTACTTTGGGGGCCAGTGATGCAGTTTCCCTGATTTCCTGAGCCAGGTGCTCCTGGAATGTCCCTTGTGTGGACTGTGTGTGCCCTCCTGTTGTTGTTTAGCCTTTATTGCCCTTAGCATGTCAATGGGTGGGATTACCCCTCAGACTGTCTAGCTGTTAATATTGGCCACAACCACAGCATATGACTTATTGTGTGGGGCAAACTCCACAGAGCAGAATTGGCACCTTTGGGCTGTGTTGCCTGCCAAGATAACCCTTTGAATGTGCACCTTGTGGAGCTAATCCTGTGGTGTTTTGTTGTGGTTGAAAGCCAGCCATCAGGTGTGTTTGTTCTGGGACTTTTGGGAGGGGATCCAATGCATGCCAAAATTCGCCACTGCCTGTGATTTTCCCAGGGCTACCTAGTAGGAGCTACAAAGTGATCCAATGTTGCTAGTTGCCTATGCTGGACCTGGAGCACACGGGAAAAGCCATGCTGAGTACTGAGGCTGGTTGCCACTAGTGCCAGATTGGGCAGCTTAAGAAAAGGCTCAGGATGCCCCGAGGCTCACAACTACCTGTCAACTGCTGAAAGAGCTTTGTGTGGTATGAGAGATGGGTGAAACATTGTCCTACACATCTGGGAGTCACCAGAATGGGGTTAGTGGTGTTCACCATGCTAATGCAGATTCAGATTTGGCCTTTCAGGAAGAGGGCTCAATATAGGCCCTCACCCTAAGGCCACACAACTCAGTTTCTAGCCATATGTTTATGATGCTCCTCAAGTTACTGCCCCTTTTCCAGAGCCCAGGGTGAATGTCTCTGAATGAGTGAGTCTGTGTACAGGCCCTCAAAAAGGATACCTGGGTGTCTAGCAGCCTTCCATCTCACAAAGATGGACAGAATCCTTGTTGATTTTCACAGTTACATGTGAGAATTTATCTTCCTAGCAGTGGTGCTCTGTCCTGGGGAGTCTAGTGTAGGGCTGGCACCACTCGATCCTCAGAGGGGAACTCTGCATCTGAGATATCTTTCCCAATTCTCAACTACCACACGTGGGTATAGGGCCAGCCCATATCACATCTCTGCTCCTCTTACCAGTCTCAATGTGGCTTCTTCAATATATTCATAGTTATAGGACTTCTGTTCAGCTAGTTTTCAGATGTTTTTCCAGGTTGACTGTTCTATGCTTCGGTTGTATTTTTATCTGGTTGTGGGAGGAGATGAGCACAGCATTTATCTACCCTGCCATCATGACCAGAACTTCAGTATTTTATCGCTGTAGGTTCATAATGCTGGAAGTGCCAAGGCTGTTAATGGACAGCAAGGTACTGAAGAGATATGTAGCAATTAGCTGTCTGGATGTCTGAATATGATCTACTAGCCAACAACCCTGGCTGGAAAAAGAATGGAACAGCCTTGATGGTGAAGTGTTGATTTGGATTTGGGTTGCTAAATGCCAAATTCTGGTGGTTCATTCATCTGAGAACGTGGAACAGGATGCCTAAAATATAGGTCTGGTTTAAAGCAATGAGTTTTGTCTGCACAGTTTCTCCAAGTCTGATTCCCTGACCAGCAACCTCAGTCTCACCTGGGCACTTGTTGGAAATCCACATCATGTTTTTTGTTTTTTTTGTTTTTTTTTCAACTTTTAAATTAGTTCTCAGCCTGTTCACAATTCTGAAGTTTCTGTGTGTGTGTGTATGTTTTTAATCAATTTCTAGCCAACTTGGAAAAATTCAAAACAAACCTCTATATTCCCACATGGCAACTGCATGTGATTGCACTGTGGAACTGCCCCATTTAAGCAAGACATGCATATGTTTCCACCACCATCACTGCACTATACAGGCCTTCCCTTTCATTCATGAATATTCTTCATCTATCCCTTGTAGGAACCTGCGACATCTTAATTGCCTTCTCTTTTTTGTCTTGAACTGTTAAATTATTCCTCCCTTGCTCTTCATATTTGTGTATCATTTTCATTACACATTATAGAAGGAACATTTTCAATGTTCCTTCTAGAGTACCTCCTGTAAGAACTAGTGTTTGTAAGGTACTAATCAATGCATTAGAGTGATTTTAATCTACTTTTTCTCAAAATATTCCTTCCACTCCATAAAATGATTAAAGGTAATATTTTTTAAAAAATATATATCACAAGAAAATAGAAGAGAAATTTAAATAATGAACCAGGACCAAAGAAACTAGGAGCATGTAATAAATGTGGTACCATGACTTCATGTATAAAGGGAAAATAAGCTAAAATATATTTTATTTAAAGAAGAACCAATGTTGCAAGCTGAACCCACAAAAACCCTACTGAGCAGTATTCTGGTTTCATTGTTAATCTGTTAGATGTAACTGGCTTTTATTTTTAAATGTCATTTTCTTTCGAATAAAATAATCAATTTTGGACTTTTGATAAGGTCATCATAATGGAAATTAAGTTGTCCATATTTTATTTCTGTTGATTTTAAAATAACTGTTCAGGTCCTCAGTTAGTTAACACTTATTGTTTTCATTTTCAGAAGTTGGCAAAGAGATCTATCACTATTTTTCCATCGGTGGTTTCCAGGTTTTCTGTGTCTTCTCCTCCTCATGAAGTTTCCCATCATGAAATGTAGAGAAATGTCTCATTGGTGGCCAGTTCCCAAGACAGTCCCATGTTTTCCAGTGACTTATCATTAATATGAACTGAAACACTTTTACAGTCCACTTAAAGTTTTCCATTAGTCCAGTCCTGAACCTTGGCACACTTTCTGTCTATATTGGACTCCAGAATATCCTCTTAGACTAAAGATTATAAGAGGAAATCTCTTTAAGTTTGTAAATGTTATAATTATTGTCACCAATGTAAGCACTTGAAAAGGGAGAACCTTGCACTGAAGGAAACAAGCTCTTAATATTTACTTTCAAATACATGCAGCTCTGGCAAAGATCTTGCAATACATCGACACTCTTGTCTGCATAGGTTACTTGACTGTTACTACCACACTGAGTTGGGTTCAGAATGTAAGGTCTCCTTTTGACCTATGGCCCTCACAAGCATACATGCTCAGTGACTAAAAGAGTACTTGCTGTATCTTTGCTGTATCTGCTACCACCACTCTTGATATTTTTCTTTAAATTTGCTGCCTTTTTAATGATTCCCCACAGTTTGAAGGTAGCATAAATTGCCCAGTATAAAATATCAATATTCCTAGTCTTCATTATTGGACTGCAAAATGCAATGAAAATACAGCAGTGTTATTCAATCAATGTAGGTCTTCCTGTCCAGGAGAGGCTCTGCTGTCTCTGCCCAACAGAGATAGAACCAGCTTCAGAGAGGCACTTAGTATTTCATGGCACCAAACCAAGACTCTCTGAGAGCTAGTCAGGGAGCTTGAAAGAAACATAAAGGCATATCTTTTCACCCTGGGCTGCAGTACTGTTTAGGAGACCCTCTGGGGATCCCATGAGGTCATTGCAAGCAGTGGCATAAGCTTCCACTTTGGTATTCCTTGGACCTATTTGGCAATTTCTTCCCCTTCCAATATATTTCAGAAAATGGTGGTGGAAGATCTGATCCTTAAGTTAAAGGAAAATTAGACAAATCTTCTAGACAAATCTTCACTGTGTCGAATGCTTGCATGAAACTTGCTCTTTAAGATAGATTAGTTATAGCAGTGCCCCACGTCAGAGTGACTTAATTTTCCTGACTCTTCCTTTCATGTTTTTCCCTTACTCTTCCATCCCCTTTTCTCTTCCTCTTCTCCTGTTTTCTCCTTCTCCACTTCCTGCTCACTTTTTCTTAGATATCTTCACAGGACAGTCACCTGTGGGAGTGTGCTTTGATCATTAAATGCGGGAGCAGACACACTTCAGGTGTCCCAGAATACGTCCTGTAATTCCTGGTTTGCCCAGGTCCAAAATATTCTTAATGAAGGCTGCAGAGAAGCTCTCTCAGCACCAGTGTTTGTTTAGGGTATTATTAAATATGTCTCACTGCAGCTCTTACCCTACCCCTATTCCTTAAGAAAGCAAACTAAAGTCTAAGGAAATTGAACTTAGACATTGAACCACAGGTTTGTGAGAAAATTTTGGCATGAACAAAACCAATGAATGCATACTCAGTGATGTCTGAATCCCAGGTGATGATTTTTTCCCCCAAGCAGAATTTCAGCTTTTAAAAGATTTGTTTTACTTATTCAGTGATTAGTGTCTTTGGTGTCATCTAGGGAAGCAGTTCACCTAAAATCTAGTCTACATTGGTAGGATTTTCTGCTTAGCTCTGCTTCAGTTTCCTTTTTTGGAGAATTGCCTAGTAAAGCCCTGCTTCATGGTGGCAGCATTTGTATACAGCCATACCCTCTTTTCGGTTTACTGCCCATTTGTCTGAGACTTGGGTGACCTGCATCTTCCCTGGGATCCTTGCACTTGGGACCCTGAAGGTTGTGTATTCTCTCTCCTGGGACTGACATTGTAAAAGGTGAAGATTGAGAGCTGTTGTGGGCAAGTTTTTCTCTCTGTAGAAAAAGTCAATGAACCAGAAGACTGAAGTTGACATGCAGAGAGAGAGTTTGATTTCAGCTGCATTTGAACCCCTGATTATATCCTTCCCAAGACCTGGCTCTCTTCCCTCACCTTCCCATATCCTTTTCTAGATATCCCTTTTGGCTTAGGGTATTTCATGTTGGGATTTGTTCATCTGGAACTACAAAAATGTCTAATAGGTGACAAGTGCTTATTATACACTAAGTCTCATTCAGTGACCAATGCTACTATGAATAGAGAAAAAATAGACATGGGCCAGAGGATTAACCTACAATATCTCAGACTCCAGTCCTTACAACAAAACTCTGAGGCAAATAACAGCCTTTCCTTGTTTTACATGTTAGGAAACCTCTGAGAAGTGAAGAAATATTCCTAGAGTTATCCAGCTGGTAAGGGACAGAACCAAGATTTCAACCTATGGTGGTCTGACTTCAAAGTTTACTTGTTTCCCCAATTTTAGCACTGTAGCCTCCTCATCGATATGTCTTCAATTTTCTCTTACTTGTGTGAATTGCATTTTGTCAGAAAGGATGAATTAAAGATGCACTGAACTGATTGGCAATCTCTTCCATGGTCATGGGACCTATAAAGACAGAAGGAACCTTACAGATTATATTCTTCAAATCCTCATTTTATAGATTAGGAACTGTGGCCTTAAGAGGAAAAGGTATATGCCCAAAGTCTCATAGCTATTGCATGGCCATTCTGTAACTTGAATTTATCTCCCAACATCAAGATGTTTTCTTTTTCTTTCAAACACATCCTTCTGGTGTAAGTTTAAAAGCCAGTTCCTACACAAAATCTTTCAGTTTCAGTTCCTAGACTAGGTGAATTGTGTTTGCTATTAGGCTTTCCTGCTAGCCTCTCTCTCCATTCATTGCACTTTATTCCTGACCTAAGTGGTTATTAAACAGTTCATCTTCCCCCAACATAGTAGCCTCTATCAAGGCAAGAACCCTCTCTGTCTGATTTATTACTGTCCCTCACGTGGCATGTGCTTAATATGCCTAAATGGCACCTAAGTACATGAATAAAAAGCACATGAGATCTGCAGCAGTGTTCTGGTGCTCAAAACAATTGAGTTCAATGGTATTGGAACTTACCTCCCAGTTGTAATCCTTTGGTTTTTGCTGTGTTGAACACTTGCTGTTGTAATCATATATGCAGTATATACTTGTGTCTTAGGGGACAGAAATGCTCATGGATGAAGTATCAGGAACCATGTTTCTTTATTCCTTTCTTATTTAGTTTGCTAGAGCAGATTTCTGTCACAGGCAGTCAGTAGTCCCTTCTGCTGCATGAGCTAAGACCAGACTAAAGATGAGGAAGCAAGAGGAGTGCAAGTAATCCAGACCTTCTCTTACTGAATTGATAGGTTTTCTCCCTCTTAACTAAATGTTGTATAAAATTATTCCTTCAAACCTCCTGCCTAAAAGCTAATTTGTTTTTCACCTAATTTTTCATGTCATGTTTAGCAGTGAAAAAATTTCATTAATGACATCAGTCATACTAAACTCATGATTAAAAAATACTGTACATGCCCATGTAGATGGATTACAAACCACAAAATGAATTTTCAGCAGATATAAAAACATAAGGATGTTGAAGGAATGGACATACCTATACTTAGAGGACTATAAGGGAGAAGACAGGTACAGCTGGAGAGACAAATTAGGATCAAATGTAAGATGACACTGTGAAAGCCCTTCCAGGGATTTGTCTTTGCCAGACAGAATCTTATTCTCATCTCTCCAAGATCAGAGTGAGGAATGAGATGGGAATCGAAATATGAGTTCTACTAGTGATGAAGGCACATTGTAGATCTGAAGCCAAAGTTGTCTTCATTATATTTCATCCCATTATACAGACTTTGGAGCCCAAACTTTGGAAGAGTTAACATGGTGTAATGTTAACTTACCTACCAGCTGGGTGGAAGATTGCACCTTGCCTCACCACTGTCAAGCCTAAGAGCAGGACAGTGAAAATGTGCATGTTTGATGTAGGTGTGCAGTTTAGGAGAAAGAGAAAAGGCTAAAGAAAGCAGAGGCTATATATTAATAATTAAACTTCTGCCATTATTATCACATAAATTACTCCTGCAGAGAGGATCTACAGATTTTCTTCCAACCTGCTCTTTTAGGGAAAGTCCTTTCTCCTCTGCTTAGAAATAGAAGGAGAGAATCAGCCAAAATTGCAATTCTCCAAAGATTGATGCAGACTTTCAAAATGCTAACACAGCTACCAACAGTTGGGACTTGGAATCCTTGGGAGTTCTTTACTCCCAATATGCTGAACATGTCAATGCCATGGCCATTTGACCCATGGCAAGCCCCTAAGAAACATCTTCTCAAAACTTGATTGGTAATTTGAAGTAGGACTTACAAAATAATGTCTTTCCATAAAAAATCCTTTCCAAGGAATGAAACCATTTGCAATGAAAAGCCAAACTAAACTAGTATTTTCTTGCAAGCTCATCATGAATATGCTCTAAACACACACACACACACACACACACACACACACACACACACATCTTGGCAGAACAATAGCCTTCCCTATTAATGTAAATATGATTTCCATAATGGCTCAGCCTTCCTGAGGGAATTGCAAGAAGCCTCCTCAGCTGCACTGAGAAATCTTATTTGCTACTATAAATAATACACTTGTTTTCTGCAAAAGTAACTTCTTTGGGGAATATAGATCAGAAGTATTCCCATCCTCTTGGAGACTTTAATGTGTTTTGCAGCTGAGTATCTTGGGGTATATTTCAACAAACCTCTGAACTTGACTTTCTAATTCGCAGAGAACCATGCAGCACTGCTGTACATCTGAAATATTTGCAGCATCAAAGCAATTTGGTGAAATTATAAATGAAACATGGTACTTGACTCTGAGGGATCTATGGAGAAAAAGATTTGCTTTGGTGGTTTCTCATGCATCATTTAAAACCTGCTGCCAATGAATCAAAGTCTTGCTTATATCTTAACTACATAAATCTTTCTTTTCTTTGCCATGATTTCAGTTGGGCTACAGACTACTATGCTCCTTGCCAGCTCCATCATTTTTCTCTATTTGTCTGTCTGTATTTTTCCACAAATTGGATTACTCTGATTAATAATAGCATCATGAAATAGGAGCTTGTTGTGGGATTTTAGTGACTATCAATCAGAATATAATTAAACAATTGTTGTGCAGTCTGAGAAAAGACACGTAATTAAGTGAAATCAATAAAATTCAGTTATTAATTTAGTACACAAGGTAATAAACTGTGCTAACATAGTATTACTGATTGTTGGTATCCCTCTGAATTCCCCTAAAAAGAAGAGTTGAAAGCAATGTATATTTTTACCTCTAAGTACATAGGCTCTGTTAAATTATTGGGACATTTCTTTTAAATCTTGTTTACATTCTGAAATTATTTTACTTAAAAACAGTCATTTGAACCAAATCAAATTAATCCTCCTTGCTGCGTCTCTGAGGTTGATAGCTGTGTCCCAATATTCATTTTTTCTCTTTTCTTATATAAATAGAACTGGACATAGGGCCATTCAGAATAATAGCTACATCTCCCAGCCTTCCATGCAGTTGTTGCCATGTGACTAAGTTCTGGCCAATGAGACGTGATGTGTGTGATTAATTTCTGAGTTGTATCCTAAAGACATTGGGTGTGTCCCTCATCTATGTCTTCTTCCCAGTGGCTGGAATGTGTATGAGCTGGCGGGAATCTCAGCAACTGGCTGAGATGAGAAGGCAGAAGCTGTATGCAAAAGATGGCAGGAGGCCGTTGCTGGTGTGGCTCAGTTGATTGAGAGCCGGCCTGTGAATCAAAAGGTCATGAGTTTGATTCCCAGTCTAGAGCACATGCCTAGGTTGCAGGACAGGTCCCCAGTAGGGGGCACACAAGAGGCAACCACACATTGATGTTTCTCTCCCTCTCTTTTTCTCTCCCTTCCCATCTCTAAAAATAAATAAATAAAATATTTTTAAAAAACTATGGCAGGAGAAACTTGGTCCTGATCATAATCTGTCCAGGACCACCTATGCAAACTCTTACATGAAAAAGAAATCAACTTCCATCTGGATTAAGCTACTCTCTTTTATATCATCTTTGTTATATCATCTCAACTGATTCCTTACTTTTAAAATCCAGCCTATACATGTCTGTACTGATGGCATAGTTGGGTGTTTTCAGCTGCAAATGACAAATACCTGGTGCACACAGGCTTCAACAATGAAGTAGATTTTTAACTCTCCAAACAGTAAGTCCAGAGGTCGCATACCCTTTTGGGTTGCTTGATTTAGAGACTCAGTAATATCATTAAGGACTTAGCTTCTTGCCCCCTTCCTCAGCCATCCTTGGCATTACTTCCTCTTCAGTCCAGTAGCAAATATGTGTGCTTAATTCTGAGCATCACCTCCAGATAGGACAATGTTCATTGGAAAAGGGAGACCATATTCTGTGGCTGCCTCTTAAGAAAGCAGAAAATCTTCCTGAATACTGCTGGGCTCCCCCAACAGTATCCCATACATGTTTAAAGGGACAGTACTGAGTTATATTCCTGACTCTGGTACTGGAAAAGATAATGAAATTACCCTTAGACTACACAGGTTCACCGTGAGGCTTCAGTAATATCCATATCTCTGGCTACATAGGGGAAGAGTGAGAAATGAACAACATTGGATGGAATAATTGAGGACATGGATAATAGGCAGACCACCAGCAATGTCTACTGCAAAAGGAAACATTATGAAATGATCTAAAAAATATGAGTGAAAAGTTGTATGTTGGATATTTGTTTCAAAATAACATGGGAAAGGCAGAGTATGTGGTATATAAAAAAATAAAGCTATCCACGAATTGATAATTGTTGGAGTTCATACAGGTTTATTACACTTTTCTTTCTGCTTTTGCATCTGCTTGAATTATCTGTAATTTGAAAAAAACTTAAATAATTCAAGCAAAGCAACAGAAGAAAAAGTAGGAGGAGAAATTGGATCTGTTTTCATGTTAGCAGTAATGTTAACTAACATTATTGAACATTTGCTCTTTGCCAGAAACTCTGTCAGTTGAGAATGGCTTTAGGTAAACAGAAGAATTTATTTACTGGTGTGGCTTCAGGTCCAGGGAAGCACCTCATTGGTTGTGCTTTCTCCCAATTGGTGGGATATCTGGGCAGTGGCCTAACAGCCCCTGGCTGCTTCTTTGATGTCCCAGAGGAAAGAACATGCTCCTTTCTGGTGGCTGCAGCAGTAAGTCTCATTCTGGGATCCCGCTGACCCTGCATGGACCCAGTACCCATACCTAAACCAATTATGGCCAGGAGATTGGTGCTCAGAGGGACCAGTCGAATTCCACCCCTGAGCTGAGAGTAGTCTCAGTCCTTCTCACATACCCTGGACTAGGAGAGGCTTATTCTTCTAAAGAGAATCAAAGGAAAGGGAAGACAGCAGGATGCTGGGTAGGCAAAATAATAGGTTGTGCTTATATCATTGTATTTATCCCTCATAAACCCCTAGGAATATACTGTCATTACCCATTTTACAGATGAAAATGCTTTGAGGCTTAAGAGTTCAAGTGACTTGTTCATGATCATGTAATGGTAGAACTAGGATTCAAACATTGGAAGTCAGATTTCAGGGGACCACAGGTCTTGCTGAACGTGTGGTACCTTTTTTAATGAAGTCACCCTTTTTTAGCCCAGGGCTCAAATGGCGTGAGTCTTCAAGGTCAACTCACAAACAGTGAGACCTCATTATTAAAGATAGTGTTGCATAGTGGTTACAAGCATGGATTTTGAAGTCAGATGGACTTGGGCCCAAATCATATCATCCAAGTACCACCTCTCTTAATAAGTCACTAAGGTAGTGTTAACCTCACTAAGTAAGTTGTCAAGATGCAGAGCCAGGGCACAAATTCATTTCTTTCTCACCCCAAAGCTTGTGTTCTATCCATCTTGCATCCAAGGTTGTTGGGGAAGTGAGATGGAGGCAAGTGAGAAATATTCTTGGTTCCTAACTTTCACTTTGTCCAGAGAAGCAACGGTTTTAAAGCCTCTTTTAAAGACTTGAATTCTATATAAGGTTTTGTTTTTTGAAAGAGCTCTCTGCTTTTCTCTTTGTTTGCACTTTGTATTATAGAAAATCCAAATACAAGATATATCTGTCCACTTATATAATACAAAATCCATATTAAAAAAAACAAAACAGTATCATGGTCACCTAGTACCCATTACCCAGCTTCAAAAATTATCAACCCATGACCAACTATCTTGTATTAATATCCTCATTCTCCCCTCATTATTTTGAATTCTCAAATATCATATTTTTATAAATATTTCAGTTTGTGTCTCCAAAAAATAAGGACTCATTTTCTACAATGCCAGTATTGCATCTTTAAATTTGACATTAATTTCTTGTCATCAGACATCCAATGTTTACCTTTCCATTTGTCTCATAGGTGGTATATATTCTATTGCAGATTGTTTCAATCAAGATATAAATAACATCCATCCATTGGGATTGGTTGATATGTGTCTTGGGTCCTTTTAATCTATCATTTTCCCCTCCATATCTTGGTTTTTCCCTTGCAATTTATTTGTTGGACCAACTAGGTCATTTGACTTGCAAAGTTTCTCACAGTCTAGATTTTGCTGGTTCTATCCCCATGGTATATATTTCACCATGCTTTTTTTCCTGTTACTTGGTCATTGGTAGTTAGGCTAGAGATTTAATCAGATTCAGGTTCAATTTTTTTAAAAGACTAATTTATGGATGCTGTGTTCTTCCCACAGGAGCCCCAGGGTATTGGAGGTTACTCTGTGATGTTGTAGTCAGTGATGGACCCATTAATTCATTAAGGATTGCAAAATAGTGATATTGTAATTCTATCATACCTTCTTTCCTTATTAGCAGGATCACTTCTATAAGAAATGTGACTATCTCTACTTTTTAAAGTAGTTTGCAAGCTACTGCATTTACTCTACATTGAGTAGTCACGTGATCTTTACTATCTTTAGCCCTAGTTTCATGTTTTATAAAAAAATAAGAGAAAAACATCATTTTCAGGTTTTATTAGCCTTGTTAATCATATATGTGTGATGCTGTATTTTCTGACTTCTGGACATTTGATGTGTAAGGAGACTGATAAGGTTATCTTATCCCACTGAACTCATTTGCCAAGTGGATTTTATAGGCACTCCCTAACTAGTCAGTAAACTACATCTGTCCTGTTACCAGGGAAACTCCTGGCCCATGCATCCTTCCCATTTCTGATAAAATAGGTACTGATGGACAAAAAAAAAGTGGCCAGCATTATTAAAGTTACTATGAACAGTAACTCAATGCAAACTGATTATTTATTTAGAAAGTCAACCTGTTCACTGCTGTAATCTCAGAATGGAGAGCAGTGGGTTTATTCATAGCAGTTGCCTCATAAATATTTTTGAATGAGTTAAATACAAGCTATAGTGTACATTTCCAAATGAATCAGGATAAGCCTTCACCTATTCACTTCTTGCTCTCTCCTGCTTCCAGTGTAGTGTTTAAGCAGCCTGACTTCTGTGGGCAGTCAGTGATCTGTGGTCCCCAGTAATTTTCCTACTGGGTACACTTCTACTGGAAAGCCTTTCAAGCTCTGATCAGGAGGTGAGGCAATTGTTTTCTTTGTGAAGAGAGCACTCTCCTTTACAAGTTTCCTCATTCCCTCAGCTCTGTGCATCATGAGCCCACGTTTGCTGATGAACTTCCTTAGAATCATGCTTACTGAGTTAGTTGGAGGATTCAGATAAATTATCAGTAGGGTATGTTGTGACAGAGCCAGGCTTGGGGTTAGACACATTTGAGCTCAAACCCACCAGTCCTACCTGCCTCCTTTAGGTTGTGTTATCTCATATTACCACTTAACCTAAATAGAACCTCTGCTTGCTTATCCATAAACTAAAGATAAGATCTATTCTGAAAACTTATTGTGAAGATATATAAAAAATAAGGGATATGATACACCCAGGTCATCACCTTACATGTAATGATCAATCATTAAAAAGAAAATCTTTTGATAATGAACTTCAAATGCCAATATGTGTAACTGTTTTGGTTTACTCTAAAGTTGTCTCCATAATTTAATGAACCAGAATTATGAGGAAGACTCAACAAATATCAATTAAATGCCGGGTCAAGTTTCTAACCCAAGTTCCTTGAAAAACAGATCCCCAAGCAAAATCTTATGTGCTGCAATCTATGATTCCATGTACATGACATTCTAGAACAGGCAAGGCTTTTTGGCGAAAGATAACAGAATGGTGATTTTGTAGGGGTGAGGAAAATGACTAGGGAGGGGCTCAAGGAAACTTTCTGGGCTGATGGACATATTCTGGATCTTACAGATGTGGGTTACCTCAATGTAAGCATTTGTCAAGACTTACTGCAGGTAGATTATGCTTAATTACAAAATGAAAACTTAGGTGCTGATACTGTTTTGGGGAAGGTAGTCCTAGGGACCAGGAATGAGGGTAAAAGGGGTAAGGCAGGAAAGGACAAGGTGAATACAGGAAGTGTGCCATATACAAGAAACTTACCTGCTAGTTCTGTGGCTTTGTGACAAGTTTCACAGGCATGTCTTCAGAGAACCAGAGACAGTTACCATGCCTCAGAACTGTGCCTGGGGAGGAAGGAAGAAGAGATTTCCTGTCAGTTCCCTGAGAGCCCAGGGGACCCATGGCCATAGCTATCTCAGTCTGTGGTGGTGACACAGGCAGCAACACCTGGCTGTCTAACTGGGGAAGCTTTGAAGCTGGTGTGAGGGCCTCTCAGGCCTATAACAGGCCCATGTGCAGAGACTGGGTGATGCACATCTGATTCAAGGGGAGACATAGAAAAGTCATATGCCATGGTGAAGTGTAAACTCTCCAGAGCCAGAATTCATGTGTCAGGATTCTGTCTCCACCACCTACCCACCAGTTATGTGGTTCTAGGCAGATGACCTGACCTCTCTAAGCCACAGTGTCCCAGTAGCAGATGCTCTTGGTGACCCTGGGCCTTCTCTGGAAGCTGTCAGGGACAGTTCTCATGCACAAGTCTTGGTGCCTCCTGCTTGACAGTGTTTATTCTCTAGCCACAGAAGTGAGCTCCTTCTAGTTATGAAACAGGTAAGACATGCAAGAAGGACAGTAAACATCTCTAGGAGTGACACTCAACCAATGAGGGATGGGACCTGCAGAATAAAACTACAGCTTCCTTGCCCCTCACTTGGGAAACACAGAGGTGTGCCCTCTCAGTGATTTCCTGGTAAGACTGAGGCCTTGTCATCCATAATGTAATGGATGCACAGGTGCACTGTGGATTGCTTCCTTCCTCTCCCTATCTCAACCCTCCCTTCCCCTTTTGTGCTTCCTGAGATGATTTCTCCAGAAAACTACCTGTCCCCAAATTCTTGCCTCAGGGTCTGCTTTTGTAGAAACCCAACTCAAGAACATCAACTCTCAGCAAAACGTAATGATTGAGAAAATGTAGATAAAACCCTCAGGTCAGTACTTATTTCTCAGTCAATTTAAAATAAGAGGAGCAATCATTCCATTTTCCCTCACAGTCACCACTAAGGACAACTATATAATTTAATATCCAATTTGAACACTTTTGAGAATGAAAGGGGTCACTATTTTAATTACTCAGGGAGAAAGGTGAACATTGGAACTATCCCAACTTGGTTAGGACTCTCTGAGCTTCCTGGACTTGTGTGTCTTTTTCCTTCACTATATTAGGGAAGTTTTTGGTCATTATTTCTTCAGACAGGTTCTTGATCCCTTGTGTTCACTCTCTTCTCCTTTTGATATTTTCATGATGTGAATGTTGTTCCGCTTCATGTTGTCCAAAATGTTTCTTAAGCTCTCCTCATTTTTTTGAATTCTTTTTTCTTTTTGCTGTTCTACCTGGGTGCTTTTTTTCTACCTCATCTTCCAAATCACTGATTCAATCCTCTGCTTCATTGAACCTACTGTTTATTCCTTTCAGTGTATTATATATTTCAGATATTGCAGTCTTTATTTCTGACTGGTCCTTTTTATGGTTTCTATGTCTTTTTTTTCATGCTGTTGAGTATCCTCATAATCCACTGAGCTACACCGGCTGGGGCTTGTTGAGTATCCTCATAATCATTACTCTAAACTATCTGATAAATTGCTTGCCTCCATTTTATCTAGTGCTTCTTCTGGCGATTCTCTTGTTCTTTCATTTGTGATCTGTTTCTTTGTCTTCCCATTTTGGCTGCTTCTTTGTATTTTCTGCTTTAGTTGTTCAACTAATCAACGATATAGCCTCAAGCTATAATCTGCAGCCAGGCTTAAGCACCACAGGGTGGGGCAGAGTGATTTGTGTGGGTGGAGCTATTACTTCCCCTCAGACTGATGCCACTTGGAGAGGAGTGCTCTGCCTGAAACAGATGGCTTCTGCAATATGGAAAATGACTTAGCACAGGGATCCTGGTGGCTGTTCCTTCAATTCTCTTCTGAGAGCCACCAATCCCAGACTCTCCTTGAGTGTCTTTGTTCACTCTGCCCTCCCTCTGCTGGAGCCCTGGCTAAGTGGCTGCAAACAAAATTTTGTGCACTGGCCTTTTAAGAGGCTCTCTCTGTCTCTAGCTGTCTCTCCTTGGCAGACAGAAACCCTGCTGCTTTTCACAGCTGGGTGTTATCTGAATTCCTTTCTGGCTCTGGTCCTATAGGCTGGTGAACCCAGCTTGGGGTTTAGACCCCATACTTCTCAGGGGTTAACCCCCCAGCCTCTGAAGTATACCTCCAGAACTTCAGCTGCTGCCCATGGGAGCCCAGCCAGCCCTCTTGCACCTCCTCCACCCTCCCTACCAGTATCGTTTTAGTGAAGTGGTTTCTTCTGTCTGTCCTTGGTTATAAGGATTCTCTCCAACTAGTGTTCAGTTGGTTGTTGAGGATGATTTCTCTGCAATTTAGTTGTAATTCCAGATTGTTCCTTGGAGGAGGTTATTGTAGCTTCCAATTACTCCTCCACCATGTTGAATTTGGAATTAGCCCTAGAAAATAAGGATGTATTGTCACCCAACAGTTATGACTTCAGTAGAAAAGGAATTCTCTACTAGCCCAAAATCTATGGACACTCCTTAATTTAACTGTTTCAAAATTTACATTTTTATGTATTATCCTTTCTTGGAGTCTCACCTGTATTGTATCATTTTAATGCCTAATAGGATCATTTTAAACTTCTCATTTGCAAGTTAGCAATGAAAATGTCACTTACAAAGAACTGATGAGATATCACACACACAGAGAGGTGTGTTAGGTCTAAACACAATGAAAAGAACTATGTAAACTTCTTTCAGTACAGTACCGAATTGACTTTTGAGAGAGTAAAAACTTCAGCTGTAGAAAGCTAACACTCAAGTGTGATGATTTGAGAGAATATTAAGATCACTGTACAGTATTGACTACAAGTAGCCCCTTCTACAAGTGAAATAAGAGATGTAAAATCATAGCCCTGGTAAGAGGTGGAAGGAACCTTGTGTGTATATTATAGCTAATCCCCTGGCTCCCAAATGTATGTAGCTGCCTCTTCAGAGCACTTAGAAGAACTTTTGTAAATCTGCATAGAATTAGTCCTTACCTAGGGAGGTCACACCTGGCCTAGAGTAAGGGTCAGCAAACCATGGCCCCAGAAATCTGACTGGGTCTAGCAATGCTCATTTGTGTACAAATAGCCTATGTCTTCTGTGACTACTCAGTAGGAACATCAAATGTGAGCAGTTGCAAACGGATTAATATTATAGCCTGCAAAGCCTAAAATATTTGCTATCTAGGCCTTTATAGAGAAAGTTTGCCAACTGCTGGTCTGGAGGAATCTGTACTTTTAAAAAGCTTTTCAAAAGATTCTGTTGCACAACCAGGTTTGGGAATTTTTGATGACCATTTGTGTCCTTCATTTATAAAAACATTAAGCCAAGAGGCCTAGAGGAGTCCAGAGAGGTAACATGACTTTACCTGGTGACAAAGCCAAGACAAGTTTGAGAAACATCTCTTCTTTTAACCCTCGTCTTTCTGCCACATCACCCTCTCTCTCTAATGGCAATCCTATCTTCTGTTAAAAATTGGGCTCTAGAGCACTGTGGAGCTCAGCAGATAGCAGTGTTTCCTGGCCAACAGCATTTGATGATGAATATTACAGCGACTGCTTGTCATCTGGCATTGTATATGCATGCCAGACATCTTCCCTTTGTCATGGCACCATCTGGACAGAAAACCAAGTGGAATTTCCAACAAATGGCATTTGGTAGATATGTACCATGGAAATTTCTGAAGTGAAGGTGTATCGAGAGTGAGATGGATCATACATCACAACAGGGAATCATTTATTCATTGGTCCATTCATTCAATAAATATTTACTAGGTGCCTCACTATCAGACAAGCACAACGTGAGGTACAGGACTTTCAGTCTCTGTTATGCACCCTGTAATTCGATGAAGGAGACAAACAAACAATGAATAATAGATAGTTAATTAAATAAATACATAGGTAGATATAGAGATAGACAACGTAATTGCCATGAGTGTTATAGACAAAACACAATAGTAACAAAAAACAAGCAATAATTAAAGAGTGCCTGTTACGATCAAGCAGTATTTTACATGTATTTTATGTACTGACTCGGCTAATGTTCACAGTAGACCTGTAGAGGTAGCTGGTATTATAACCCTCATTTTACAGATGGGGAAACTGAGACCCAAATTGGCTAACTAGGTCACATGGGTAAGAAATGGTGAAACCAGGATTTAAATATACACTGTCTAATTCAAGAGTCCTTAACTACTGTGTTTTATGCCTTCAACAGGGGGATGCAGTCCTAAGAAAAAGCTGCTTAAGCTGATCTGGTCCTTCGCAATGCCTGGTTCATACATATGACTATATAATTAATGTATGAATTAATGAATGTATACATAACTATATACGTGTATACATATTTTTTCCGGCATAAAATGAACTGTTGTGAGTCCTCCATGAGCCATCCTCATTTTTTCCTTTCTGAGTGTTTGAACTATTGCCAGCTGTTTCAGGCCAAACACTGCTTCACTCTCCTGTTATAAGAGGTAAAATGGAATAATTACATAGAGCTCATTAAATCAGTTAAATGATTTTGAAGTAGGAACTAGAGAATCATAATTTACTAAAATGTTTGAAGAATTAGTATGCAGTGAGAATAATAAAAATTGGAAGTAAAACTCTTACAAGATTGCTACAAGAAAAAATCAATCATAAGCCTAGACACACTGAAGAGGTATTTATTGCAGTTCCTTAGCATATATAGCATTGAGGGAAAGGGAGCATGTTTAGGCAGAACTAAGCTGATTTAGATTTTCAGGGAGCATGTGTGCCCTGGAGGTTTGTCAGGATCAGATTCTTCTGAGGCTGTTTCAGGGGAGTCAGCGGGCGGGCACACCTCAAACCAATTTAAAGTGACATCTCTGTGAACCTGAAGCTGTGGGTCTTTAAACCAAGTGAGAGTGCTTTGGTCCACCTAATAGATGAGCCACACTCTCCGCAGGAGCCCCTCTGACTGCGGGAGTGCTTCTCCAGACCATGTTTAAATCATAATGGCCAACTTTGGTCCTCTCGGTAATTAATAACCTGAAGGTGTCCAAGCACTTGTTCAACTCTTGGAATATTTAACCCATGTGAGAGGAAAGGAAATAATATTTGCTGAAATATTTTAATATTTAATTTTTTGAAATCCTCAAATCATTAACATGGCCAGACAGCCCATCAAATACGCACCTTCTTTGCTCAGTCTTCATACAGAGAAGAAACATCGTGGCACTTCCTCAGCCTTTGTCTAAGTCCTGCTTTAGGTCCTGGCCAATGTTGTCTTCTCTAAAACCTCATGCTGAACTATGTTAGACTAGGTTAGTGAAGAATATGCTATTCCAAAGTATGACTGTCCGAGTTCAGGACATGCCACCCCTAAATATGCCACTTTGGTGCATTGATTATTTTGAGCTGTAGGCACTTGAAGGGGAGCAGATGCAGGGAGAGGCTTTCTCTGACCTGCTCCTCATCTGTGCAAAGACAGATCCTCCATAAGGACCCCAATTATCCTAGATCCCCTCCCAGGGAGTTTCTTTAGCCAAGGAAGATTGAGTCATGCAGGCGTACAAACTAAAAGTCCACACCATACCCAGACACTGTATCACAAACTCTCATGCCTCTTATCTATTCTTCTAAGAGCCCATTCATCTTTCTTAAAAATCATATCCTCTCCTCTGAGGAACATGTCTCCTCCCCTTTCCCTATTAAGATGGTATTTAAGTCTCAATTCTTAGACACCTCTTTGAATTACTCATTTTTCCCTGAGTATCTGCCATGTATTCATGAGATATACATGTTAATAAAATCTGCTTGTTTCTCTTTTGTTAATCTGTCTTTTATTATAGGTGTCTCAGCTAAAAACTCAAAGGGGTAATGGAAAAATTATTTTTCCTGACATTAATCTTTTCTATATTTCTATACTTTCATGATACAGTTTGAATAGTAATTGTTTAATGTCTTCTGCTCTATCTTGTTCACACTACATACCCAGCATGTGCGTGGCCCAGTGTAGCAGTCTAGTAAATAGTTGTACAATGAAAGAATATTTCCCAGAAACTCTACTTCATGCCATCTGTAAGAACTTCCTGGGGTTCTATGGTGTAATTCTTGTATTGGTTTGATATTTGCTTATGAGCTCTCTTAATATGAGTTCCTCCAAAGCAGAGCCCGAAATAAGATCTTGGATTCAGGAATCTAATTTGGAAGGAGAATCCCAGGAAGCCGGAGAGAGGGGTTGGGGGAGTGAGCAAGAGAAGGAGAAAAGGAAATATGGCTTTGTGAGCAACTGTGCTCCTCTCCACCAAGACCAGCGGCTGAGGCTTTTTCCACTGTTCCCTCATTGTTGAGGGTGGACCCTCAGATGCTACCTTCCCCTAACCCCTGTAGATGTGGAAAAGCAGAGAGAAACAGTGAAAGCATGAAGTAGGAGCTGTTCTCATTGCCAGAAATGCCCCTCTCAGCTAAGACCGACATCAAGGAAATGGGACTGAGGTACAGGCACTATGAACATCTGGCTACAAAGCCAGAAAACACTGTTTCTAAATACGTTTTCTAATCTAGATAGAATTGGTAAATGTACTTGAGGACAAGTTAGGTGGGTTATTTTAAAGATTTTATGTATGTATTTATTTATTTAAGAAAGAGGGGAAGGGAGGGAGAGAGAGGTGGAGAGAAACATCAATGCAAAAAACATCAATTATTTTCCTCTGGTGCACACTCCAAACGGGACCATACCGCAACCTAGGCATGCGCACTGACGGGGAATCCAACTGGCAACCTTTTGCTTTAGAGAACAACACCCAACTAATTGAGTCACACTGGTCAGGGCATTAAGTGGACTATTTTTTTTTTAATTTTTTTAATGTAATGAAAAATCACCCAGGCTAGGTTGGGGGCCAGCATTAATACTTTTTAAAAGAAAGTGTCACTCGGTTTACCCTCTCCATCTTGGCCATGTTACCATTTACTGAGTGTTGGAATGATAACAGTGCCGAAGGGGCAACCCCTCTAGATGTTTCCTCACTTAAGCGTGGTAGGCTGGTAGAAACATTATTGCTACTTATGTAGATTGATATTGTCTTTTATTTATTTTTTTAATATCACTTATTTTCTCTTTTTCTAATTATGAAAGTAAAACATGGTTATTCTGGAAAATGTAGAACATACAGTTGACCCTTAAACAATGCAAGAGTTAGATGCATCAACACCCCAACAGTCAAAAATATGTGAATAACTTTTGATTCCCTAAAAACTTATCATCCCTCAGTATCCTGGGGAAATTGGTTCCAGGACCCTGGAGATACCAAAAACCATGGATGCTCAAGTTCCCTATATAAAATGGTGTAGAACAGTGTATTCAATCAGCCTTCTGCATCCACCAACTTGCAAATGCAGTTTGAAAACAGCACAGGTATTTATTGAGAAACATCCACTTATAAACGGACCCTTGCAGTTCAAAACCATGTTGTTCATGTGTCACATGTACAACTAAGAGCAAAGAAGGAAGTGAGAGCCATTTGTTGTCCCTTAACTAGACACAGCTATGCCAACCTTTGGTGTATTTCCTTTCAGTATTTTATACACGTAATACGAAATGACACCATTCTGCTCATACTATTCTTAAAATTTTCAGTCATTGTGGACATTTTTCTATGTTGATAAATATAAATAAACAATTTTCTCCCTGCTTTGCTTCATTCTTTCCTCCTTCCCTTCCCCTCTCTCCCTCCATTTCTTCCTTTCTTTTGTAAAAATCAAAATTTTTGTCTTGTTACAAATGTAATACATGTTCATTGTAAAAAATACACACACACAAATACAGATACACACCCCTGTGTATCTGTGTGTTTCTATTAGGTCTCTCAGAAAGAAAACATCCACCATCTAGAACGTGAGTCAGCAAACTTTTTCTAGGCCAGATAGTGACTATTTTCACTTTTCAGGCCAAATGATCTTGGTTGCGACAACTCATTTCTGCATTATAGAGCAAAAGGAGGCATGATGTGCAAAAGAGTGAATGTGGCTGTGTTCGAACAAAACTTCATTTACAGAAACCAGCAACAGTTTGCTGAGGTCTGATCTAGGAAAAACCACTTATAACACACTTCTAGAAATATATGTCTATTTTTTTTAACAAAAGTGGGATGAGCTAGATAAGCTGCCCCATATATATTTAAATATGTATCGGTGTCTGTTACATGCCAGTCATGTCCAGTGGTGCACACAGTGGTAAACAAGGCTGGCGGAGACCCTACCCTCGTGGTGTTCACTGCAGGAGACACATAGCAAGCACAGCAAGTGCTTTGAAAGGCATGGGCTGTGACAGACAAAGTGAGCATTTGAGTATATCACAGCTTTTGCAACCAATCCCCTGCTCATGGGCACTTAATTTCTTAGTTACTTCTATTGTAGATTATACTGTCATAAACATTCTTGGGATTAAATCTTTATGAAAAACCGTCACTTTTTACTTAGGCTAAATTCCTTAAAGTGGAACTACTGAGTCAAAAATATACAAATATTTTTGGCCCTGTGCTGGTCTTTGTCAAACTACTTTCTAGAAAACTTATACCAATTTAAACTTCCACCTGGGCTGAACTTTATTTTCTTACTTGCTTTGTACAACCAGATCGAGTTTCCTGGATTGACAAAGTGAAATGAAAGTGGTGTAAATCTCAGCTGTGACACAGAAATTAAGAGTTAGGGAACCATTTGGGGGAGAGAAGCCCTGTTTCAAATGTTTTGTCTCTGAGGTGTCCTGTGATTTGATCTCTATGTAATAGTAAGAAGTAAATCTCAGAAGTTCCTTAGAGTTGACACCAGTTATTAACTGCCTTCACTGTGTGCCAGAAACTATGATAGGCCCTTCATGTGCATAATGTGAGTTAAGCCTCAGAACAAAATGGATCTGAGAGCCCTGACTGGTGTGGTTCAATTGGTTGGGAGTTGTCCTGCAAAGTGAAAGGTCACCAGTTTGATTCCTGTTCAGAGCACATGTCTGGGTTGTGGATTCAGTCCCTGGTTGGGGTATGTGTGAGAGGCAACCAATCAATGTTTCTCTCACACATTGATGTTTCTCTCCCTCTCTTTCTCCCTCCCTTCCCCCCTCTATAAAAATAAATAAATAAAAACAGATCTGAGAAACTACAAATGGACCAATGGTGGTGGAACAGGACCATGACCATGTCTCTTTGAACCAGAATAGAAATCCCAGGCTGGAAGTTCCATGACTTGTTTCCTTTGGTTCAGTGTGGCCCAGCACAATGTTTAAAAATGTATTGCCATAGTTCCAAACATTTCAAAACTTAAAAATGTAAGATAAAATTCATACTTTGGGAGAATTGCAAGATCTAGGCACACTGAGGTCACATGCCCACTTGGTGACAGTTAGGGGGTCAGAGGGTGGCTCCTACAGAGGGGACATGTGTTCTGGTAATGATTTTATTGAAATAAAATTAGTGACATCTCGGAAATTCATCCTGTTTCCAACCAGTGTAACTTTATTGTTGGGACACTGCAGGGAGTTGTGGGGAGGATGCTTGTGCTGCCTCCTCATCCAACCCACTTCTCTTATTAATTTGCGTGCCTGAGTGTGTTGCCCAGGGTAATCACTGGGCCATGGGATAAGACTAAGGAGAAGGAAACAGAAGTGTGTCCAGCCACAACCAAGACCCAGCATGGACCCTAGAGAAGGGAACACTTCTAATGCTTACTTATATGAAGGTATGCCAGGCTCTTGGTTTCTGGGCTCCTGCCTCTCCCCTCTTACACCATCTTTCTCACCTGTATTTTATTCATTATCTAAATTATTTTATAGTACAGGTCACCACATCTTCTTTTTTTTTTAAGATTTTATTTATTTATTTTTAGAGAGAGGGGAAGGGAGGGAGACAGAGAGGGAGAGAAACAGCAATGTATGGTTGCTCCTCACATGGCCCTCACGGGGACCTGGCCTGCTACCCAGGCATGTGCCCTGACTGGGAATTGAATCGGGACCCTTTGGTTCCCAGCCTGCGCTCAATCCACTGAGCTACACCAGCCAGGGCTCACCACATACTTCTTGGCCACACAGATCTTTCTATTCCATATCATCATAGAAAACAATTTGGCCAGGACTCGCTCACAAAGGGTCACACCAGTGGCTCCTCCTCTTCTAGTTCATCTCTTCCAAATGACAGGCGCTGCAGTCTGGCCATGTGTCCATGAGTCCCACACCCACAGTGCTGCAGAGATGGGTCTTCTGCTGGGGAAGGTCCCTGTAATTGTCTAGCTTGCAGATCTGCAATCAAAGGGAGCACTGAGAATCTGACAGGACTCGTGGCTCTGGGAGCCAGAGTTCAGCTGACTCAAGTTTTCACGTTGTGTTTTATTTATTTAGAGCTGAACTGTGCAAAGAAAAATCGCTTCTACATATATGTACTTCCCACACATCAGATACTATGTCAAGTAAGGGAGTTCCTCCAGCAAAAACCACACCTGAGTGTGGCCCCTACACCAACATGGAGACTCTGAGGCAGAACAAGCTGGGTGAAGGAGGCTTCTAGAAGGGGCTGCAAACATAGCCTGTGAGCTGGGAGACATCTCTTAAAAACACCAAGTCAGGTCTTTAAATGCCCACCCTGTTCAAGTCTCCCTTCTTCATAAGGTTACCAGACTCTGCCTTCAGCAAACCCTGTCATCTGTACTGTGGCTACTGAGTATCTGAAATGTGGCCAGGCCAAACCAAGATATAGTCTAAGTCTAAAATATAGGCAGGGTTTGAAAGCTTAGTACAAAGTAATAAAATACAAAATATCACTTTAATAAACTCACATTGGTTACATGTTGAAATGATAATATTTGGGCTATATTGGGGTAAATACATTATTAAGCTTTATCTGCTTCTTTTTACTTTTATTTATGTGGCTACTAGAAATTTGAAAGTAACCTATGTGTCTCCTATTTGTGTCTCATGTTATATTTCTACTAGATAGTCCTGTTGTAGAGAACTCACTGAGCCAACCACATCAAGTGTGCTTCTGTATGACTTTGCTATGTTTGGTGGCCCCCACCTTATCCACAGGAGATATGTTACAAGGCCTCCAGTGGATGCCAGAAACCAGGGATATTACCAAATCCTATAGATACTGTGGTTTTACCTATCCACACACACCTTTTCATTTAAAGGAAGCACTTTACAGCTTCTCTTTGGCATGTCTGAATTGCCAGCATCACTATTCTTGTACTTTGGGACCATTATTAAGTGAAATAAGGGTAATTTAAAATAACCTCTGCCATACTACCATAGTTGATCTGATAACTGAGACAGCTACTAAGTGACTAACAGGTGGAAAGTGTGTACATCATGGATCAGGTAGACAAAGCGATAATTCATGTCCTGGGCAGGATGATGCAAAATCTCATCATGCTACTCAGAATGGCACACAGGAGGGTATTATGCTAAACAAAATAAGTCAGATAGCCCTGGCCAGGTGGCTCAGTTTATTGGAATGTCATCTCTCTCACCAAAAGGTTGCAGGTTTGATCCCCAGTCAAGTCATATACCTACATTGCAAGTTCAATCCCTAGTCAGGGCACATATGGGAGGAAACCAATCGATGTTTCTCTCTCTCCCTCTCTCTATCTTCTTCTCTCACATAAAATCAATAAACACACCCTCAGATAAAGATTCAAATAATAATAATAAGATAAAATAAATCAGACAGAAAAAAACAAATACCAGATAATCTCACTTATATGTGGAATCCAAAAACCAAAATAAAACAAGAACAGACTCATAGGTAGAGTGGGTAAACTGAGGGTTGCCCAATAGGAAAGGAGTGGGAGGGTGAGTGAAAGAGGTGAAGGGAGTAAGAAGTTACAAAATATTCACAGAAATATAAAGTACAGCATAGGAAACATAGTCAATAATGTTGTAAAAACTATGTATGGTGCCAGTAGGTACTAGAATTACATAATTTTCTAACCACTATGCGGTATACCTGAAACAAGGATAAAGTAAAAAATAAATTAATTAACTTCTTTTACTCTCAAAAAACTTATGAATTGTTTATTTCTTGAATTTTCCATTTAATATTTTTGGACCATGGTTGAGTATAAGTAACAAACTGCAGAAATCAAAACTGTTAATAAGGGGAGACTTCTCTGTTTGTTACACAGAGAGACACACAAACACATACGCAGCCCTATGTTCTCAGTCTCTCTGATTTAACACAGGACTAAGGGCTCTTTCCTGTTCCATCACTTTCTGTCCAAGTGCCCCTGTTGCTATTAGAGATCCAGTGTGTGAGTGTGATGATGATTTTTTCATTCATTTGATAAATATGTGTTGATCCATACTCAGTGCCAGACTCCCCTGGGAACTTAATACACTTTTACTCAATACCTGGAATAATTCCTATAGGGTAGGGATTATTTACTTAGTTTCACAGATAAGGAAATTGTGGTAGAAAGTTTAAGTGACTTGCTCAAGACCATGGTAGTGACAGGTAAGTGACAATAAACAGGATTCTAACACTCTTTTATCTGGCTCCAAACCGTGTGCCCTTACTACTAGCATGCTGACCCTGTTGAGATCTTTCCCTCAGCTATAAATTCTTCATGTTTGTATGTGTGCACTTATTACAATGTTGGTTCAGTCCATCTTTCCCAATAGACTTCATGGGAGGACAGAAACTATTTCTTGTCTGATCAGTTCTGCATCACTGGTAACTAGTAAGCACTTAGTAAATATCTGTTGAACATATGAAGAGCAAATGATAGTGCCTTCTTCCTACCATTAAAACATTCATATTTTCCCGGAGAGGATGAAAATTAAAATAAAACTCTGTAGCTACTTTCTCAGCAACTGTAATAATGTAGACATTCATTTAGCATTTTATTTATGTAGGGCTCCATTATGCAAAGAAGAAATCCATTTATGGGGGGGAAAAAGTCCAGGGGCGGAAAATCTCTCCTTTCCACTGATCTCTCTTTCTGCACACTGTGTTATCTCAAACCAACATGACAAAAGTGGCCTCCTGTCTTTTGTCAAAATAGAATATGCACTCTCATTATAGCTGTGTGCTAGCTGTTGCTAGGGCCTTGGTATAAACCTAGGTTTTATGAGGTTTTTATATAACCTTGGCATCACATATTCATATGGAACTATCTTAACATGCCAAGACCACCTAATGGTTATAAGATAGAAAACCATCCTGCCTCCCAGAGAAGAAAGGCAGCCAGGCATGGATAGAAGAGCACTGAGCTACAGGTCATAAGGAGTCATCACTGTTCTCAGCTTTGCCATTCACTCCCTCTTCTACTTTGGATGAGCCAGATCCTCATTGTCATGACCTTAGTTTTCATATCTATAAAATTGAGGAAATTAAAACAGACAAATCCAAAAGGACAGCAACATGGCATATCTACCACACCACTGGTGCCGTCTTCCATTGCAGACATTGCTAATGAATCACATTGATCCTGAATGCAGCTCCATATAGCACTTCCCATGGCTGTCACCCTTCAGTCACTGATCATTGCCAAGCCCAAAGTTGTGTGTATGTCTGTGTGTGCATGCAGGGAAGAAAGAAGAGATCACGGTAGGACAGTTTTTATTCTCAAAAGCCTTCCCTGCATGACCTGGCAGTCACCACCCTGGTCATGGTGACATTACAAGTCATCCTCTGAGATGACTCATTGTGTAAAGGACACCTGAGCACTTCTGGTTCCTGGCAACAGTGAGACATCAAAGTTTTGAGTAGGGTGAGATTTGAGGGAATTGCCAGAAGCCATATTCTTTCTGAAGGTCCACTAGAGAGTCATCATAGGTCATGGTTGGGGAGGAGTGTGCAGCCTTGTTTTTTGGGTCACATTCCAAACTCTCAGATATTTGCTGGACTGTGGAGTTATCTTCTTAGTAGTTAGAACCCCAGTATATGGGTCTCCAGAGTGTTGTGTAGTGAAATGGCCACTGGGAATGACATTTCGTGACACATGTACTATTAGATAGGGAAAAGTCACAGAACCAGATTGCTTTTTTTAAAAAAGAATAAAAAAATGTAGATGCACAGATCAGTGGTTTTCAATTGGTGTGCTGCACAAATTTTTACAATACCTGACTGTTTAGTGAGGGGCACTGACCTTTTTTTACCTTAGATTGTCAAATTTTAAAAAATGAGAATGGCCAACAAAACAATAGTTGTCCAGAGTGAATAAATCAAAATTATACATATTTTTTGTCAGATTGGGAAAAGTATAATATATGTTTTGGTGTGGCATAAAATTTTAGTAATTAGTTTGTGTGCCATGAGATGAAAAAGGTTGAAAATTTCTTGCATAGATGAATGTCTGAAAGGATGTAATCATGCCAGGGACCATGTGAAATGTTTTGCAAATTCCATTCCATCTCATTCTCATCACAACATTGAGAAATAGGTGCCCCTCTTATCCCCATTCTACTGAGAAGAGACCCAAGGCAAAGGGAGATTTAGTAACTTTCCCATGGTCACAAATTTGTCAAGCACAGGAGCCAAGATATGAAGCCAAAGAAGTAACTTCAAAGCAGCCCTTATAGATGCTGCACCATGCAGTCCCACCCGGAGTTTGAGGGTGAATATCTCAGAGTCTTGGTATTAGAAGGGATTTAACAATATTTTTCCCTTGTGTTTTTCTGAGTATTCTAAAATCTTTTTTTTTATTTTTTAACTATATTTTATTGATTATGCTGTTACAGTTGTCCCACTTTCCCCCCCTCTTCTTGCCCCCCAACCCCTTACCCCACCTTTCCCCACCCTTTAGTTTTGTCCATAGTCATATACATAAGTCCTTCTGCTTCTGCACTTCCTATACTATCCTTAACCTCCCCCTGTCTGTTGTCTACCTCCCATTTATGCTACCTGTTCTGTGCCCCATTCCCCCCCTCCCCCAACCACTCCCCTGTTGATGTTCCTCCATACCTTATATAACTCCCTTTAACATTTCATACAATAAAGGCTGGGTGGTGATGAACTACTTGAACTTGACCTTATCTGAGAAGCACTGTATCTGCCCTTCCATTCTGAATGAAAACTTTGCTGGATAGAGTATTCTTGGATGTAGGTCCTTGCCTTTCATGACTTGGAATACTTCTCTCCAGCCCCTTCTTGCCTATAAGGTCTCTTTTGAGAAATCCGCTGACAGTCTTATGGGGATTCCTTTGTAGATTACTGTCTCCTTTTCTCTGGCTGCTTCTAGGATCCTTTCCTTATTTTTGATCTTGGGTAATGTAATTATGATGTGTCTTGGTGTGTTCCTTTTTGGGTCCAACCTCTTTGGGACTCTCTGAGCTTCCTGGACTTCCCGAAAGTCTGTTTCCTTCACTAGCTTCGGGAAATTCTCCATCATTATGTGTTCAAATAAGTTTTCAATTCCTTGGATTTCTTCTTCTCCTTCTGGCAGCCCTATGATCCGTATGTTGAGACGTTTACAGATGTCCTGGAGGTTTCTGAGCCCCTCCTCCATTTTTTGAATTCTTGTTGCTTCATTCTTTTCTGGTTGGCTGTTTTTTTCTTTCTGTTGGTCCACTCCGTTGATTTGAGTCCCAGTTTCCTTATCTCTATCGGTTCCCTGCAGATCTCTCCTCATTTGTTCAAGCAATTTCGATAATTTTTCGTCGAATTCTGTGAGCATCCTGATTACTAGGGTTTTGAACTGTGCATCTGATAGGTTGGCTATCTCTTGGTCGGTTAGCTCTGGAGCTTCGATCTGTTCCTTTCTTCGGGCCATTTTTTTTCCCTCAGTGATCCTGTTACTGTAAGGAGGGTGGAGCCTTGGGGTTCACCTGGGCAGGGAAACTCCCGGTAGCTGTGCTGTGACGTAGCCTGTGGGAGCGGGACCTGAGAGCACAATGGTGCCTGCTTCACTCTCCACACCCACACCACCTCCTGCAAGCAATTCGAGCCCCTCTGCGCTGGCTCCGGGGGTTGCTCCGGGGTCGGTGGACGGGCTGCACAGCTCCAATCCCCTGTGGGTCTCCCCAGTGAACTCTCCTGTGAGGCTGGTAGTTCCTCCCGCTGCGGACTCCACTGCCACAGGTGCTCTTAGTCTGCGCCGATGGGTTGAGCACTGCTTTCTCTCCTGGTTTCTCTGCACGTGAATGCGGACCTGCCTGGTCCACCAGTCTCAGCCCCACTGGGTCCGGATGAGCTGGGCGCTGGCCGTGCTTCGGTCAGGCACCCCAGTCTCAGTGTGCTGCAGCCCAGTGGGAAGCGCCCCTCCAACCGCGAACCTGCCGTCTGCTCACCAGCTCGCGGTGGGGTCGCCTAGCGCTCTCCCTCCGCCCTGCTCCTCCCGGCTCACCAGACTGGATGAATGTATCTTCTTTAATTCCTTGGTTGTCGGACTTCCTCTCAATTCGATTTTCTGTCAGATCTGGCTGTTTTTGTTGGGTAAATTTCTGTTTTTTTTCCTTGTTTGGTTGTGCGAGGAGGCACGGCGCATTCACCTATGCCGCCATCTTGCCGGAAGTCTCCTGAGTATTCTAAAATCTTTACATCTACCTTATGTAAGTATTGGAATCAGAAAACAGTATGTCTTAAAAGAAAAGTCACAAGACTAAGATTCTGGAGTCTGAGTGGAAAGATCTGAATTGAACACTCAGCCCTTTTTAACTAACTGTAGGGCCTAAGGCTAGTAATTTTACTTGTCTGTGCCTTGGTTTCCTTTGCTGTAAAATGTAGTTATTAGACTATCCAAGGCAACTCCATTCATCTACTCTCAGACACAGACTGGATTTGAAGTCAGAACACAGAGCGTAGAGTGAGTGAAGAGTCTGTGAGTGAGAGCATATGCAGAGGAGAGTGGGCAGGAGTACTCAGGAACCAGCCTGCCAGCAGGACGATGGAGGTCCAAGTACCCAGGCTTTCTAGGTGAACTGCCACCACCGCCCAGCCCAGCCCAGCACTGCTAGCAGCACAGTCAAGGTGGCTGTAGATTGGCTCAGGACCCGCAAATTACTGAGGTGGTGAGAGAAGTCCTGGGAGGTGTGGGCTTCTGAAACAGCACGTCAGGAACAGGCAGGCCTGAGGCTGAAGACCTCTGGAAAGATCAAGGACAGCACCTTCTCAGCACCTTTTCACCACCTTGTGTTATAGTAGAGCTGAGGGGATCTTCCCAACGCCATCTGGGAAAGATTCAGAGAGAAATACTTTTTACGATTGTCAGAAGCCCTGTAAGGAGGTATCTAGCCCTGACTGTGAGAGACTGCAATTTATGGGAAGAGAGAGTTCATGGAGAAGAGGACCCCTGGAACCCACACTACAGCGTGGGGGCCATACAGAAACTCTTAAAAGGGGACCTGAGTTATACTCAAGGCTTGGCAGGGACCAGGGCATGCAGGCCTGTGTGGGCAGGATGCACAGCTTTGCTAACCCAAAACTCAGAGGCACAGAATACACTGAGAGAATTCATCCCAGCATGGCTCACAAGCAGAGGGCAGAGCAGAGTGGAGAATTCAGACCAAACCCTTCCAGAGTGGCAGTCTTGGATCTGGAAGGCAGGAGCTGAATGACTGAGATTTGCTCCAGTCATCCAGAGCCTTTCACTGACAGGCTTACCTAACCCCCACCTGCAGGATTACAGGCTCAGCAAAGCAGCCAGGTCAGGCCCAGAGCTTCCTGCTGCGTACATGCCCTCAGGGGAAAGAATAAAAAGTGCCAATAGAGACCTTCACCAGACACTACATGCTACAGAGCTCCTGAGGCTCTAACTTACTAAGCCCAGCAGAACAGAGAAAATAGAGACAGGCACAATAAGATATTATCTTCTTTCACAAAAAGCTGTTTATTTTTTTTTAAGATTTTATTTATTTATTTTTAGACAGAGGGGAAGGGAGGGAGAAAGAGAGGGAGAGAAACATCAATGTGTGGTTGCCTCTAATGCACCCATTACTAGGGACTTGGCCTGCAACCCAGGTATATGCCCTGACTGGGAATCGAACCAGTGACCATTTGATTTGCAGACCAGCACTCAATCCACTGAGCCACACCAGCCAGGGCCAAAGCTGTTTAACATTCATTTCATATCCTTCAAGTTTTGGCATATTATGGCACCAGGTTTTATAATATAGTTTATTTCAAATCTCATATATTGCTCTTCCCTTTTCTTATTCCATACTACCTCCTTCCTCTTCCTTCATATTTTTGTTTTAAATTCTACATTCTACATTGCTATAACTTCTTTCTATTCTTCACTATTACTATTATTACCTCCTCTAGTCTCTCAAAACTATTTCTGATTGTCATTAGTCAACTCACACTCCTTCTCCTGTCCTTAAAATACCCTTATTTTCTCTCCATCTTTATCAATCTTTCCTCATAAATAGTCAATCAGATGGCCATTATTATAGTTCTTCATTCTTATTTCTAGATAGTGATTATCTGTATATTTCAAATCTTAGATTTCACTGTTCCCTGCTCCTACTCCATTTTGCCTTCCTGCTGCGCTTCCCTTTTTTCTTTTTAAACATTAATTATTCTCTGTCTTAGCTGAGTTTTCAACCCATACTCTTAGTATTCCTTCTCCCTCTACCTTCCCAAAATAACTTCTCTTTCCTCTAGACATCTCTTAAGTTCTTCTTTCCTTTTACCCTCTTACTCCCATTCCACCTATATAAATCTTAGTTCATTGGTTGTTGATATCTCTGTGGTGGTGATTTTTCTACAATTAGGGCCATATTTTACATGTGTATGTATGTTTGTCTATTTTTTCTATCACTAGATATACAAATACATATTTTTTTCTTTAAATTTTGGTATTGACCTAATACTACATATTTCTCCACTCTTACTCCATTCTACCACCCCTACTCTGTTTTTTAGTTACAAAGTAAATTTTGTTTTCTTTCCCACATTGCCTTGTGTCTCCTTCCTACTCTTATTATTGCCCCTCCCTCTACCCTCACCAAATCTCTTTTCTTTCAGTGAGTCATCTCATATTTGTTTTTCCTTTCTTATAATAGTCTTAATCTCTTTACAGCACAGGTGGCAAACAAAAGGCCTGCATGGTTAATCGGCTCTCCACCTTGTTTTATCTGGCCCAGCACCTTGTTTCTACCTGGTGGCAGCATGGAGCTCTCACTTAACTGTTAAGGAGTAGTTACATTTATACAGTCCTAAAATTGCATTTGGCCCTTTGAATGCAGCCACAAGGCTGATGTGGCCCCTGGTGAAAATGAGTTTGATACCCCTGCTTTACACTATTATTAATATTAGCACATTGGCTATTGATATTGTAATTGTGGCTGGGAGATATCTTTGCGGGTGTGAGTCTGTCCCCTGGGCTGTTTGGTTTTCATCCCAGCAGCACCTGTACAACAGTATAAAAGACATGGAGAGTGGAATGACTCTCAGTCAGTCATACAGAGGGAAGAACCCACCAAAAAATAACCAACCAACCACCAAAATTCAGTTACAATTACTTAAAATGAATAAAGGGCAGCACAAGAACATCAAGCGCAGGTGTTCAAGTGTATTGCACCACTAAGTCCCAAAGGTCTCCTACCACTTTGACTGCCTGTCTTCATCACACCATGAAGACAGGGAGTCAAAGCAGATAAATCTAACAAACAGAAAAAAACAAGAATAGTCACCTAAAATGGGGAGACAAATAAACAACACCCAAATGAAAGAAAAAAAAGAGTCTCCAGAAATACTGCTAAACAAAATTGAGGCAAACAAACTATCAGACTTCGAGTTCAAAATAATAATTATAAGGATGCTCAAGGAGCTCAGTGAGAACTTCAAAGAACTCCAGGTAAGCTTCAGGGAAAATACTGTGAAGTACACCAGCATGAAAAAGGACATAGAAACCATCAATAAGAGATAAGAGGAAATGAAAAATACAGTATCTGAAATGAAGAACACAGTAGAAGGAATTAAAGGCAGTTTCAAAGAAGAAGAGGATCGAATAAGTAAGCTGGAGGACAAGGTAGAAAAAAAATCCCTACAGAGGGTAAAAATGAAAGAAGACTCAAAAAAATGAAGAGGGATTAAAGGAGCTGCAGGACAACATGAAAGTACTACTATCTGTATCATAGGTATACCAGAAGGAGAAGAAGAGGAAGAGGGGATGAAAAAAACATTTAAAAAAGTAATGACAGAAAGCTTCCCTAACGTAATAAGATAAAAATTCACATAAATCCAGGAAACATAGAGAGTTCCAATTAAAATAAACCCAAAGAGGTCCACTCTAAGACACATCATAATTAAAATGGCAAAATTCAAAGACAAAAAGAGAATCTTAAAGGCAGCAAGGGAGAAACAGAAAGTAAAATATAAGGGAGCTCTGATAAGGCTGGGAGCTCTGATAATGGTAGCCGCTGATTTCTCAACAGAAACACTACAAACCAGAACGAAATGGCAAGAAATATTCCAAGTAATGAAAAGCAAAGGCCTACAACCAAGAATGTTTCATACTGAAACCATCTCAATTAAAATGGAAGATGATATAAGGCATTTCCCAGACAAAAAAAGGATAAAAGAATACACCTCCACCAAATGAGCATTGCAAGACATGCTAAAGGGACTACTTTAAGAAGATGAAGAAAAAGAGTGAGAGAGAGAGAGAGAGAGAACACAGGTACAAAGGGGAAAATAGCAATAAATAAGTAACTATCAATAATAACCTTAAATGTAAATGGATTAATTGCTCCAATCAAAAGACATAGGGTAGCTGAATGGATAAGAAAACATGACTTGCGTATATGCTGCCTACAAGAGACCCACCTCAGAATAAAAGACCTACAAAGACTTGAAGTGAAGGGTTGGGAAATATATTCCAAGGAAATGGACAGGAAAAAAGCTGGTATAGCAATACTTATATCAGATAAAATAGGTTTCAAAACAAAGGCCATAAAAAGAGACACACAAGATTACTTCATAATTCTGAAAGGAAGAATTTATCAAGAAGACATAAACATTATAAACATGTTTGTACCCAACATAAGAGCACTAAAACGTATAAGGAAAATCTAGGGGAACTTCAAGAAAGATTTATATAGCTACACACTTATAGTAGAGGATTTTAACACCCCACTGTCAACAATGGACAAATCTTCCAAGGAAAGAATAAACATGGATATTGTGGCACAGAACAATGCCCTCGATCAAATGGATATCACTGATACATACAGAACCTTTCACCTCAAAGACGCAAAATATACATTCTTTACAAATGCACATGAAACATTCTCAAAGATAGATTGCATGATAGGACACAAACCAAGCCTCAACAAATTCAAGAAAATTGAAATCATATCAAGCATTTTCTCAGGTCACAAGGGCTTGAAACCGGAAACCAACCTAAAGGATAAAACTCAAGAACAATCAAATTCATGGAGACTGAATAACATGTTTTTAAACAATGAATGAGTTAACAGTGAAGTCAAGGAAGAAATCAAAAAGATTCTGGAAATAAATGAAAATGAACACAGAACAGCCTAAAAACTACTGGGACATGATGAAAGTCCTGAGAGGGAAGTTCATAGCAATACAGGTGTAACTAAAAAAGATAGAAACATTTCAAATAAACAATGTAGCCCTACAACTACAAGAACTGGAGGAACAACAACAAACAAAGCCCAGAGTGAGTAGAAGGAAGGAAAGAATCAAGATCAGAGCAGAATTAAATGACATAAAGACTAAAAGAACAATTCAAAGCATAAATAAGTGCAGGAACTGGTTCCTTGAAAAGAAAAAAAGACCCACCAAACAAAGTTGACAAGATTCTTCCAGACTCATCAAGAAAAAAAGAGAGGGATCCAAATAAATAAAATCAGAAATGAAAATGGAAAAATTACAACTGATACCACAGAAATACAAAGGATTATAAGAAATTCCTATGAACAACTATATGACAAGAAATTTGAAAACCTGCATGAAATGAACAAATTTATAAAACCATATAATCTTCCAAAACTGAATGAAGAAGAAGCAGAAAGCCTGACTAGATAGATAACAGCTAGTGAAATTGAAGCAGTAATCAAAAACCTCCTGGCACACAAAACCCCTAGACCGATGACTTCACAGGAGAATTTAACAAAACATTTAAGGAAGAGCTAACGTCTATCCTGCTCAAAATATTCCAAAAAATCCAAGAAGAAGGAAGATGCCCAAACTCTTTTTATGAAGCCAGCATCATCCTAATCCCAAAACCAGATAAAGACACAACAAAGAAAGAAAACTACAGGCCAATATACTGATGAACACAGATGCTAAAATCCTCAACGAAATATTGGCAAACCGCATCCAGCATTACATTAAAAAGATCATATACCATAATAAAGCAGGATGCATCCCAGGAATACAAGGGTGGTATAACATTCACAAATCAACAAAAATCACGTGATCATACCAATAGATGCTGAAAAAGCATTTGGTAAAGTACAGCACCAAAAAAATAAAAGCACCCACTTTGCTGAGTACATTTATTTATGATAAAAGCACTCAGCAGAGTGCGGTAGAGGGAGCACACCTCAACATAATAAAGGCCATACAAGAGAGACCTACAGCCAACATCATACTCAATGGGCAAAAACTAAAAGCTTTCCCACTAAGATCAGGAACAAGATAAGAGTTTCAGCTTTTACCACTTCTATTCAATGTAGTATTGGGAGCTCTAGCCACAGCACTCAGAAAAGTAAAAGAATTAAAAGGCATCTCAATTGGAAAGGAGGAAGTAAAATGATCATTGGGTGCAGATGACATGATAGTGTGCAGAGAAAACCCTGCAGACTCCACCAAAAAACTACTCAACCTAATAAGTGAATTTGGCAAAATGAAGGGATACAAAGTCAATATTCAGAAATTGAAGGCATTTTTGTACACAAACAATGGAACATCTGAAACAGAAATTAGGAATAAAATCCCATTTACTATAGCAACAAGAAAAATCAAGTACCTTACAATAACTCTAATGAAGGAGGTAAATGTCCAACCCCTTCTGGCTTCTGTCATTTACTGCTGGCATGTCACTGGGACAGCAAACTCACTGCAGGGGGAGGGTTCCTATGAATTTACTTTTGCTCTGAGAGGTTTTTTGGAAGGCTGCCTATTTTTGTTAATTATGGCTGAGGAAATTACTTTGTCAGAAATGTTGGAACTTAGAAATCTAAAAAACTTACAAGATATTGTTAAAAATTTAAATATTTCTAATTTCTCCAGGTATATGAGATTTTAGCTAAGATTGGATTTTTGAGCTGTTTAACTCCATGTTTACTATTCTGTAAAAAGTCACAGATCCAATTTTGCTTCAAACAATTAAAAATGGAATTAAATTGTCTTTGTTACTGAACAAAAAATAGGGGCTCGGCTGCCGACCACCACAAAAAGCAAACTCTAGAGGCAGTTTGATGAGAAAAGAAAGAGGCTTTTATTTAGATGCTGAATGATCTGGGAAAATGGGGGACTCCCTGTCTTAAAGCTCATCTCCTCCACAAAATCCCGCTGTTTTCAGCAAGACAAAAACAAAAGGCCATGCCCAGAATTCCTGGTCCATTTTAAAGTACCATCCACTGGAGCCCAAGCTAGCTAAGCGGTCATCCAGGTGGCTTAGCTTGTCCTCAGCTGCTATCTGCCTTCAGGCTCCCTCCTGGAGGCTGCATGTGAATCTGGCACAGCCATGGCCATGTGACTGCTAGGGCTCCAAGTTCCCATGCTGCTAGGCTAGACAGCATGTGAATGCACAGGTGAATACTCCACCAGGTCAGAATGTTGGGGGGGACCCCCTCCTAGAGGCCACAGACCATGTCACTCTTTTTTTTTTAACTATATTTTATTGATTATGCTGTTACAGTTGCCCCATTTCCCCCCTTCTTTCCCCCCTCCCCCTTACCCCCCTTTCCCCTCCCTTTAGTTTTGTCCATAGGTCCTACACATAAGTCCTTCTGCTCCTGTACTTCCTATACTGTTCTAACCTCCCCTTGTCTGTTGTCTACCTCCCATTTATGCTA
>PVJI01005830.1:0-92504 GCA_004026765.1 Micronycteris hirsuta | reverse complement strand
GTCCGTCTGGGAGGGAAGATATCAGTTTTGCTTTTCTTCTTTCCTGAGGTGCACTCTTCACTGTTGTCCAGTCACCAGCCCAGTTCCTGAGTGTGCTTCTGGGCCCAAGCGAAACTTCTATTTTCACTGAAGGCATAGGCGTAACTGATCTCTTCATCTGAGTGATGAACATAGTTAATGGGGAGTTGTTGGCGCTGCTTTTTCTTCTGAGTGAGAAGGTTTTTATAAACTGACATGCCACTCTCAGTTGAATTTACAAAGAGCAATGAACGAGCATCTGGGGGTCCCATTCTTCAGCCACTTGCTGAAGTTCTTCAGCCATTCTGACCATGGTTGCAAGATGATCAAGTGTTAGGCCAACCTCCTCCTCTTCTCCAACCCATAGTTTGTTTTGTTCCTCATCCTCTTCTTCACTTGCTGACTTTGTCATCTCCATCAGGTCTTCGTCCGTCAACAGTTGCGAGTGGACATCCATAGAGGCAGCTTCTCCATGCAGAGAAATGCTCTTGAGTCCAATGCGTCTCTGAAATTTGTCAAACCAGCCCTTGCTGGTACTGAATGGGGTTGGTCTGGTGGGAGAAGCACTTGATGGTCCTGCTCCTGCATCGTCGTCCTCATCTTCATCCTCGTCACCGTCGTGAACATCCTTGCTTTCCACAAAACTATCATAAAGTTTCTTGGCCTTGGTCCAGATGGTGTTGGTATCCAGCAAGATATTCTTCTTCCTGCAGTCATTTATCCACAGGGCCAATGCAGACTCCATCCTCACAATGGCCTTATTGCAGGAAGCGACCACCCTCTTTGCGGTCTTGTTAAAAGTCATTGTTGACGTAGACCTAATATTCTTCTCAACTTTCTTTATGTAGCGAACAGTAGATTCATCGATCTCGTAATGGCAGCCTCCAGTCGCATAGCTTTTGCCTTCCTTTAACATGTCGAGAAGTTCCACTTTTTCTTTGATGTTAAGCATATTCCTCTGGAGCTTGAGTTCGCTGCCAGAAGCCTTAGAAGGCACAGAATGTTTGGGTGGCATCATAGGGCTTGAAATAAATTCAAACTTTTACAAAAATTTCGCAAAAACACAACACCGCAGAGCAACACTATGCACAGCAATCAGACTTTGATGTGAAGTGGACAAGGAGAGATGCTGAACATATGGGCACAGTGCGGAGAACAAACAGACTGGTAACTAAGCCAATTGGTGCCCAGGATACAGAACACAGTGCTGTGGTTGGTCACCTTCCATTCCATCAGCCAATAGGGTGTCATGTACAATCTCACATTGGCAAACTTACGCAAGCAGTAGTGGCGTACTGCATTTCCATTGTGTATAGTACAGTATTCATCTGCTGATGAAATACATACTGTATTTTATTTTGATTTAATATTATTTTAATATTAATATGTTTGAATTAATGTTTTTTATAGTTTTAAATTTTTAGGCAAAAATAATTAAAATCATAAATATTATATAAATATGGCTATAAACCACAAAATCCCACAATATAGCAAAAACTCCACAATATAGAATTAGATATATATTTTTTTAAAAACCCACGATACAGTGAAGCCACAATAAGTGAACCGTGATATAGCAAAGGACGACTGTATTTGTTTTTCTCTGACTGGCTTATTTCACATAGCATAATACTTTTCAATCCATTAATGCTGTTAAAAAATGTCAGATTTCTTTCTTTTTTATGGCAGAGTAGTATCCCATGTGTAAATATACCACTGCTTTTTTATTAACTAATCTATTGATGGACATTTGGGCTGCACGGAAATCTTGGCTGTTGTAAATAACACTGCAATGAATATAGGGGTGCATATAGTTTTTTTGAATTAGTGTTTCAGGTTTCTTCAGATAAATTCCCAGAAGCAGAATTGCTGGGTCATAAGGAAGTTCCATTTTTAATATTTTGAGGAAATTCCATACTGCTTTCTACAGTGGCTGTACACATCTCCATTCCTACCAATACTTCTAACAGCTTCTGATAAGATGTGGCATCTCTTACATGTGTTCACATTCTCTTCTGAAAGCAAGTCACATGGCAAACCCCTGCATCATTGGGGCATGTAATTATACTTTTCCTATGAGTGAGGGGCAGCTGTGAGTGGGTGGTGATACTTTGGTGATTAATTATCTACCACAGGAGGTAACCAAGGAGCTAACTTATTTTTACTGTGGTTAGGGAGATAGACAACAATTTCTTTCACCTATTAATATACCACATTGTTAGAATGCTCACTGTAGGCCGTATTCTTATTAAGTTTTTCGTTGTGACACAAACTGATGATACTAGAAAGAAATAAAAAACATAGGAAAAATGTTTTTTTTTCTTTCCTTTTTTTTTTTTAGACCAGGGGTTGGCAAAGCTTTTCTGTAAAGTGCCAAACACAAAATACTTTATAATTTCTGAGTCACATACAGTCTCTGTGGTGGCTTCTCTCTTCTTTTTCCACCTACTCATTTTCTTCCCTCTTTTTATTCCTTTTCTAACAATTCTTTAAATATGGAAAAAATTATTAGCTCTCAGACTGCATAAAAATGGAACACTAGCCAGATCTGGTCCATGTGCAATAGTTTGCCAGCCCCTGTTTTAAGGAAAGACACAGGCAACCATTCCTATTAAACAAAATGTTATTTCAGATAAATTTGTATACTCTACTTGATTAATCCGTAAATATAGATTTAATTATAGAGTCAATTCTCTTTGCAAAATCCCAATAACTGAGAGAACAATATAGAACCTCTGTATCAAAAAATACTTGTCAGAGAGCCTATGTGACTATGACAAATGCATTTCTCTTAGTTGCTCAGCCTTACTCTAGGAGACGTATAGTTTAAGCATGAGCTCCATGCTCAACTTTTCACACTGAATCTGTACTTTTGAACTGGGAATATTGAAGATAATTGACATAGTGTATACAGACATGAATTGAGGTCAGGTCCTGGTTCTGTCATTTATTAGCTGGGTGGAGTGTGTCTATAAAAGCTAATATATGGCCTTTTGATAATCCCAACATCTGAGTCATCTTGTGTATTTTCCTTTATGATTTGAATTTTCCTGGCTCTTTGTAGACTCAATTGGAATTTAATGGTGGACACTTTTAATATTATGTGATGATACTCTAGCCTTATTTAAATCCTAAGTAGGATATTGATTTTTAATTTTTTTTTTACTAGGCAATTGACCAGATTAGGTTTGGGCCACAGGCTTTGACTTGCTTTCTGCGGATTCTTATTGCAATGCCTGTGCAGTTTCAAAGCGTTCACTGAGCTATTTGGATCAGCCTCACATTTGTGTCACCCAGTGGCCAGCCCTGGAATGGGTAAACATTTACTCTTAGCTCAGTCCTCTAAACCATCGGTATGCAGTTAAAGGTGAGGTCTATGCCCGTGCAGTTTAGAGGTGAGTCCAGCAGTTGAGACCCAATTATGGGATTGCTGTCCCTCTCCCTCCTCTCTGTGATCTGCCCCCAAAGCTTTTCACCTCCCTGGGGCCTCCCCATCTTGCTCTCTGCTCAGAAACCTAACTTCCTGCTCTTCCAGATGCATCCCAAAACTGTGGGTGCATTCAAGACAAAATAATGGGAGGAAAGAAACAATGGGGATTCACTTCATTCTTGTAAAATGACAGTGTGTTTCATCAGAGAGGATTTTCCTCTCCCAGACTACTGCCTGACTGCCACTGTCATCCTTGTATAGCTGCCACCACACCACTCCAGTACTGCCTAGGGGCTGGAACAGGAGAAAATAACACAAACAAACAAAACAAAACAAAACAAAATAGTCCATTGCTCCTGCTTTTCCCAAACCTTAGTTGTCTTCAGATTAGGAAAGTGTTTCTCATGGAGCTCTTTCTGTCTGTTTGACGGTGTGCATTTACAGATATGCTAGGTTTGGTGACAGAAGGTAAAAAGGAATTCAGTGATTGACATGTCCTACTGAGTTGGAAAAGCAGATCTTGAGACCCTGAGAGAGTGTACCTCAGAATGTAAGCTAGGCAATGAGTCTGGTACCATCAACATTTCTCCTAGTGAACATCTTTAGAGCCCTGCAGACTGTCGGTTGCTGCCCATCCAACTTGATGTAGCATCAAAGACAGTGGTCGAGTACTTCAGTCATTTACTCTGACTTTATTGGGCATCTCTTATTACAAACAAAATACAAACATGCTGTGTGTTACAGGGATAAGAAAAAGGAAAAAAAAACAGAATAGTAACTTTAATATATATATATATTTTTTTTTTTAAAGATTTTATTTATGTATTTTCAGAGAGAGGAGAAGGGAGGGAGAAAGAGCAATGTATGGTTGCCTCTCACATGGCCCTCATTAGGGACCTGGCCTGCAATCCAGGCATGTGCCCCAACTGGGAATTGAACCGGGACCCTCTGGTTCCCAGCCCGCACTCAATCCACTGAGCTACACCAGCTGGGCCAGAATAGTAACTTTAAAAAGGCCAAATCAACTAACATGAACAGAATAAATGTTAAAATGATAAATAAATAATAACCGTGATGAAAACATACAATTTGCAGATTATAAATTTTACAATATTCTTTTTAAAACACTACTTGGTAATGCCCAAGCATCTTGTTTGAATGTGCCTCCCTTTCAGTTTAAAAACATCTCAATAACTGGAACTTTGTTATTATTTTCTGCTCAATATTGTTCTATGTCAGAGTCTTTGTGGTTTTTGATCTCCTGGTTGCTGCCTCTGAGCCGGGGTTCCTGTACTATCAATGTCATTTTTAATACTCCGGTATGAAAACAGCTATGACAGTTTTTCCAAACAAAGTGACTTTCCTCTTGCATGCCTGTGTAAATCCAGGGTGAAACTCACCAAAAGGAAGACAAGGAAGCTAGCAGAGCCTTGATCCACATAGACTCTAAAATTCCCATTCTTGACGTGTCTATGAAAACTTGCTATTTTTTTAACCACATATTCAATGCAAGTTAGTCCTCCCTTATCCTGTGATAATTGCGAAAGATTTTTGATGGCCACTATTTGCTATACTTTTTGTTTAAATTTAAAATTTGAAAAAAAATTATTTCTTTGAGCTAAATTTGGCATTAAGGTTCCATCAGCACTAACACATCATAAGGTCAATTGCAGATTGGTCTAAAAATAATAAAAAATAAGCAGTTTCTAAAAGAGGATTTAAATTGACAGAAACTACTGAAGTTTTATGTAGATACTTACTAGATTATGGTGATCTTTTTAGAGAATTTCTTCACAGGAATTTCATTCAGACTTACCTTAACCTATTTGTAGAAGCTCCGTGATGTATACACATGTTAGTCAATGTATTTAAAAACCTGTACATGTGAGTGCCTTAAAATATGACAGTAACAGCAACTTGGCACATTTATATACCATAGAAGTCATGAACAGATCCATTTATTTGCAAACATTTCACCTTCAAGTTCTTGCCCTTCAGCCACACAGACATAATCTTAAGACTTTAAATATACAGCAATTTGATCACAAATATCTTCCAGCTGCTAGCCAGGAATGGCTTTTCTATTGATTGTCTTTTTCTTTTTCTCCTCGCACAGATCTACCAAGTATGAGAAAAACTGCCAGATGTCACAAATTGCAAGCCTGATACACGCAGCACAGTCTGAAAAACAGATGGAGGTGTCTGAGGCTCGCAGCATTCAGCGATTCTGCTTTTTCTCTGGTGTGATTCACACAAGGTGATAATCGCAGAGCCCAGATGCCTGCTCTGCAGCTGCTTCCCAGAGCTGCGGCTCCTCTCTGTGTCCTCTGCTTTGTGCAACGAGTCTGAAAACATTTAGGCCCTGCTGAGCAAGTGTGGTTTTTTTTCTATTTTTTTTTTTTTTATGGTTAGTCAATAGTGAAATGAAATGGGCTCTGAAGATAATGAATCAAATTTAACAGGGAAGCAAAGACATTTTTGTTTCCTGAGGCCATGTTAGCATTTTTTTCTGAGTACAAGCAGAAGCGCTTGGTGACTATTTAGGATGCAAGTTAAGGCAAAATCCAAGAGATCGAACAGACTTTAATGATGATGGCCTTCCTTAGAGGACCTAAAAGACAGATATTCTTGAGGACAAGATTTATAGATACATCTAGTCCATGTAAAATATATTCTAGCACATGAAGTGGGTGTTTTGGAACCAGATACTTTACATATGAGGATGAAGAGGAAAATGAGTAAATTAAATAGTACTAAACCGGAGATCCCAAGCAGCCAACCAATATCATAACTGGAGGAATCAAGGAAAGATGTGTTATTGACCAGGGACATACCTGAGACAAGACCGCATATTGAATTTTTAAAATTACAACCTCTTTCAAGCATACAAATTTAACAAATTCTAGGTAGCTAGATGCCCAGAAGCAGGTTGAGATAGTTTGAGACTGAACATAAGTCCCAGTTCAGTAGATTTATTTCTTGAGACATGCTTCCCAGGACACATGTACTGTGGCACGCATAAGGGGGTAAATTAGATTTGCTTAAGTCAATCAGCAATTATTTGCTAATTATATCTACTTTGAAAAAGTAGATAGCAGGATGGGGAATTAGGGGAAAGGGTAGAAAAACCTGTTTATAATCTCAAAGTACTAACACTCTGATTTGGGAGCTGAGATATGCACACATGACAGTAGTACACTGTTAATAGCAAGAAAGTACTTCAGATCCAGTAACAGTATGTTTCTTATTAAGGACAATGATTATGTCTTTCTTATGGCTATTATGGTTCCACTGCTAATGCTTATTAGGTGACTAATAAATAAATATGCATTGAGTAAGGTGAAACACAAAGCCGGCTAAATTAGAGTAAAATTCTTTTTGATTAGTATTTTAAGGAGTAATAAGCACAATTTGGCAGAAAAGAATGGCAGAGAAATGCATGTGAGAAACGTTGTTAGAAAATAAAAGGCAAATTATGTATTCATTTAAATTTGAGGTGTATAAAAACATAGACTAAACAACTGACTTTGAATTCAAGACCACAGGCAAAGTGAGGTACCAAAAATTTATTCAGATGACTGGAGGTAGAAATGTTATCTAAGAAAAATCATTCTCAGAGCCACATGTAGCCTGTATTGTAATAGAAATGGCTGAAGGCAGAAAAACTACTTGAAAACTCTTGTAAATATTCTAGCACTGGTTGAAGAACAACGAGTGTAGATTATGGGAAACGAGTCCAATGATCACACATAGTCTGGGAGAACTGATCTACATGTGAAAATTGCGAAGGCAATAAAAATAAAGAGTATTAGACCAGAGATCCCAAGCAGTCAATCAATGTCATGATTGGAGAAAACAAGGAAAGATGTGTTATTGACTAGGGAGATAACTGGGACAAGACAGCACACTGAACTTTTCATATTAATACTTGTTTCAAGCATACGGATTTAACAAATGAATACCTTTGCCATATGTGTTTATATACTTCTTTTTTAAAGAAACAAAACAATACAGATGCCTTTGAACCCCCTTCATTCCATTCATTTCTCCCCGTGATCAATGGCAGGCACTAAAGTTGGTTCATGTTTACCATCTATGTTTTTATAGCTTTGTTGAAATTGTGTGATTCTATAAAATATTGATTATGGTCTTTAAAATGTATCTAAATGGTTCATTTTTGCAGGGTGCTTTTCTAAATTCAGTGTTTTTGGTTACCCATGTAAATATTTGTAAGTTTTGTTCATTCACAGTTACGTTCACTGTGATTGATTCATTGACTTTGTTACAGTATCTTTGGGCATGCAGAAATTTTTGATTTTAATGTCTAATCTATCCACCTGTTCTTGTAGGGTTTGTACTTTGTGTGCCTTATCTAAGAGATGCTTGCTTGCCATGAAGTAATAGTGGTTCAGGTTTTTGTTTATTTATTTATTTTTATTTTAAATGTACTTCTAACATTTCAGAGTTAAACAAAAAATTATTTACAGTATGGTGTATGAGTTAGGAGTATAATTTTCTGCTTTTCAACATAGATAATAAATTATTCATTTATTAAGCTGTCAATATTTTTTCCACTTACTTTTAATGCCACCTCCATGATACAGAAACTTTTATCTGTGGGTGATATTTTTCTCCCATTGATGTATTTACCCTTGCACTGAAACCATAATATTTTCATTTTTATAGCATAATAATTATTGGTAAAATTATCACTTGTTAGTATCTACTAAAACTTTTCTGGGTTTTGATTGAATTAATGGTAAATTTCTGAACTAATTTTGAGAGATCTAACATATTTATGGTATTGAGGCTTCTTATTCATGAGAGAGTATATTCCACCATTTATTTAGTCTTAATATTATATTTTAAAAGACTTTTTACAATATTCTATTTAAAAGATACCTATTATATTTAGCTAGGTTTAATTATAGATTATAATTTTAGTTGCTATTTTTATTGCTTTTTTAAGAACTTATTTTTCTATGATTTTTACTGCCTAAAAGAAACACCATTGATATTTTGAAATTTTTTAAAATTTATCTTATACATATCAAATTGTACAACTCTCTGAGGAGTTGTGATAGTTTCCATTTTGGTTCTTCCTGATTGTCCATGTAAGCAATCCTATTGTTATGAGAATGTGTTACTTTATAAGAATTATGAGTTAGACTTATTTTTATTTACTTATTGCTCTGGCTAGAATTGTACTATCTACTATAGTAGCCACCAGCAATGTACAGCTACTTAAATTTGTAAATTAAATTTAAATAAAATGAGCTACTAGCTTTCTTAATTTATGTAGTGACATTTTAAGTGTTCCATAGTTACATGTGGATACTGGTTATTATATATTACCACACAGAACAAAACATTTCTGTTATCACAGAAGTTTTATTTCAGAGCCCCAGGCTAGAATCTCAATTATAGCAAGAAATAGACTATGTTGGGACAGCAGATATGTTTAAATAATTTCCCACTTTATTAATTATATATTGCTGTATAACTAATTATCACAAAAGTTGTGGCTTAACACAGCACAAATTTATTATATCACAGTTTCTTCAGGTCTGATGTCTGAGCACATGACTGGATTCTCTGCTCAGTCTATGACCAGGTTGACATCAAGTTGTGGGCCAGGGGTGGACTTCCAAGCTGACTAGTTTTGGCAGCATTCATTCCTTTGTGATTGTAAGAATGAGGTCCCTAGTTTTGTACTAGCTATTGTTTGGTACAACAACTATTGCCTCAGCTTTTAGAAGTCACCTGCAGCTTCTTGCCATGTGGCCACTCTAGGTGGTTCACAACATGGGTGTTCGATTTTGTTAAGGCCCATCAGAGTACATCAACCCTATTCCCTCTTCTGCAACCTGTACGTAAAAACTCTGTTTTTAGAGGAGTCTCCTGGTTAGGTCAGGCCCATGAAGGATATTCTCTTATTTGCTACATAATTTGATAAGTTAACATAATCAAGGGAGTGAAATCTTATAGTCATGGGTTCCACAACAATTAAAGGAGAGGGGATAATGTAAGACTGAGGGTTATGGGAATTATTTTAGAATTCTGTCTCCTACACTGACTCACATCTATTGTTAAATGAAACGCATTGATGAGATGCACCTAATTTCTAACAATTGAGGTAAAATTTTCTATAAGTTTGGAGTAATTACCATCAGGTGATTAAAAAAATTCTCTCATAGTCTTAGTTAACTAAGATATTTCACAATGAACAAGTATTACATTTTACCAAATAATATTCCTTCTTCTTCTTTGTACTCGATCACACCTGGTTTTGCTTATTTATTCTATTAACGCAGTAAATCATATTAAATCATAATATAAAACATTACATACATTCCTGGAGCCAATCCTATACTTGGTTATGTAGTTTTGCATAATAACAACTGAGCTAGTGAGGATTACTAGCCATTTAAGGGTGTATCACAATCTCTGTCAAGGTGCCTGTCACATAGTTATAACTCATGCTTTCAGACTAGTCTGACAAGCAGGAGGTGCCTGGCTGAGATGAGAGCAGACTGAGATAGCAGCAGTGTCATCTTCACACTGGGCCCTGATAAATGCTACCTTTGGGGAAGTGAGCCTGAAACTTTCACGCTAAACAAAGATCCCGAAAGCATCCTGAAAAGTCACATCAGACAATAGGGATCCTTGTAAACCAACAGAGGGAAATATTCTTCTCAGGGAAACTTACTTGTATCTCAGCACATTGATCTCCAACAGATTAAGATCAAGAAAGGGCTAATAATCAAAACAAACTAAGTGCGAGATAAAGCAAGTTGCTATAACCAAAGGTCAGAATAGAAAAGATTAATCGATAACAGAATTAGATATCCAAAGACTGAAGAATTTTAATTATGGACTGCAGAGCATCTATGAATGAAAAGTTTAAAGAAATAAAGAATACACCCATAAGCAATAAATGGGCAGATATTTACAAAAATGAAATATCCATAAAAAATAATTGAATTAAAAGAAAAACTAACAGAGGCCTGGTTACACATGGTTAAATAGAGAATGAATAAATTGGAAGGTTTATCTGAAGGATAAAAATGCAGTAAGGGAGATAAGGTGATAGAAAAGCCTCGGCATTAAAATATTGGCATAATAGAATGAAAACACTTAAAAACGTCATTAAAATCCATCACTGTAGGATTAATAATATTTAAAGAACTGTGATTGGAATATGCATTAATTACTATGCAATTAATTACTGTTAGAATGTACTGGGACTTGGAGGACATAAGCCACTGCCTGGAACAAAGAAGATATGAGTCACTGGCTAAGTACCAGAGCATGAGATTCCCTATTATCAGAAGCAGCTGAAGCATAGCCTTGAGCATCCTGCTGGAAACAGGTCGAATCCTCACTGCCCTCCCCTCTCCCTGGAGTTTTTCCCAGAGGCAAGGCCCGTAAATCTCCCAGACTTTCTGTCACCAATTCAGCCATCCCTGATCACAGGATGTTGTCTTGCAAACACCTATACCCAGGACACCTGGGCCAGATCAGCAGGGTGACTCACCCTCCACAAGGGTCTGCTACACACTCTTAACCACCTTTCTACCCCTTCCCTTGCTGTTGCAGTCTGCTCCAACTCAGCTTGCCAGATCACAGTGTCTCCCCTCGAATAAAAGCCCTTACTTGGAACTTTTTTGACTCCCGGTCCTTTCTTAGCCATCTAAGCCACCAAACAATCACTACCACAAAGTTGGCGGCTTAAAGTAAGAGAAATTTATTCCCTCACAATTCTGGAGGCTGTAAGTCCAAAGCCAAAGTATCAGCTGGCCACACTTCCTCCAATGCTGCAGGAGAGAATCCTTCCTCGTCTCTTGTAGCTTCTAGTTTCTTCCCGTGTTTACTGGCCAGAGCGTAACTCCAATCTCTGCCTCTGTCTTCACATGGCCTACTTTTCTGTGTGTCTCTCTGTGTCCTCTCCCTTTCTTACAAGGACACCAGTAATTTAGCATCTACCTTAAATTCTGGAAGTTTTCATCTCAAGTCCTTAACAAATAATATTTGCAATGACTCCATTTCTAATGCTCCTCACATTCTGAGGTTCCAAGTAGACATGGATTTTGAAGGGATATGATTCAACCTACTAAAGAATAGTTTTTGGAATTCTTTTTTAAAATCTTTTTTAAAAATTATTTTATTGTTGTTCAATTACAGTTGACTGCATTTTCCCCCCCACCACTCCCCCCTCACCCCAGCCATCCCCACCTCCCTCCCCTGCTTCCACCCCCCATTGGTTTTGTCCATTTGTCCTTTATAGTTTTTCCTGAAAACACTTTCCCCCTTCCTCCCCTCATCCCCTATTACCTCCCCTCTGGTTATTGTCAGATTGTTCTTAATTTCTATGTCTCTGGTTGTATTTTGTTGCTTGTTTGCTTTGTTGATGAGGTTCCACTTAAATGTGAGATCATATGGTATTTGTCCCTCACCACCTGGCTTATTTCACCTAGCATAATGCTCTCCAGTTCCATCCATGCTGTCACAAAGGGTAGGAATTCCTTCCTTTTTTCTGCTGTGTACTATTCCACTTTATAAATGTACCATAGTTTTTTGATCCATTCATTTACTGATGGACACTTAGGTTGCTTCCAGCACTTGGCTATTGTAAATTGTGCTGCTATGAACATTGGGGTGCATAGGTTCTTTCGGATTGGTGTTTCAGTGTTCTTAGGGCATAATTCCGGTAGTGGAATTGCTGGGTCAAAAGGCAGTTTGAGTTTTAGTTTTTTGTGGAAATTCCATATTGCTTTCCATAGTGGCTGCACCAGTCTGCAGTCCCACCAATAGTGCACTAGAGTTCCCTTTTCTCCACATCCTCTCCAACACTTGTTTGTTGATTTGTTTATGATGGCCCTTCTCACTGGTGTGAAGTGGTATCTCATTGTGGTTTTAATTTGTATCTCTCTGATGGCTAGTGATGCTAAGCATCTTTTCATATGTCTCTGGGCCCTCTATACGTTCTCCTTGGAGAAGTATCTGTTCAGTTCCCTTGCCCATTTTTTTCACTGGATTGTTTGTCTTACTGGAGTGGAGTTGTATGAGTTCTTTATATATTTTGGAGATCAAACCCTGTCCAAGGTATCAATGGTAAATATGTGTTCCCATATAGCTGGTTCTCTTTTCATATTAATGCCGTTTTCTTTCACCATCCGGAAGCTTTTTAATTTGATTAGGTCCCATTTGTTTATTCCTTCCTTTATGTCCCTTGCTCTAGGGCACATATCAGTGAAAATATTGCTGCATGGAATGTCTGAGATTTTCCTGCCTATATTTGCCTCTAGGACTTTTATGATGTCACGACTTATATTTAAGTCTTTTGTCCACCTTGAATTTATTTTTGCGTATGGTGTAAGTTGGTGGTCAAGTTTCATTATTTTGCATGTAGCTTTCCAGATTTCCAAACACCATTTGCTGAAGAGGCTATTTTTACTCCATTTTATGTTTCTTCCCCCTTTGTTGAAGATTAATTGCCCATAAAGACTTGGGTTTATTTCTGGGCTCTCTATTTTGTTCCATTGGTCTATGTGTCTGTTCTTATGTTAGTACGAGGCTGTTTTGATTACAGTGGCTTTGTAATATAGTTTGATATCAGTATTGCGATCCCTCCTACTTTGTTCTTCTTTCTCAAAATTGCTGAGGCTTTTCAGGGTCATTTATGGTTCCATATAAATTTTTGAAATGTTTGTTCTATATCTGTGAAATATGCCATTGGTACTTTGATAGGGATTGCATTGAATCTATAAATTGCTTTGGGTAGTATGGACATTTTGATGATGCTAATTCTTCCAATCCATGAACATGGTACATGCTTCCATTTGTTTGTGTCTTCCTTAATTTCTTTCTTCAGTGTTGTGTAGTTTTCTGAGTATAGGTCGTTTACCTCCTTGGTTAGGTTTATTCCTAGGTATTTTATGTTTCTTGTTGCTATAGCAAATGAGATTGTTTTTCTTGATTTCTGTTACTGATGTTTCATTGTTGATGTACAAAAATGCCTTTGATTTCTGAATATTGACTTTGTATCCCACTGTTTTGCCAAATTCACTTATTAGGTCAAGTAGCTTTTTGGTGGAGTCTATAGGATTTTCTATGGACACTATCATGTTATCTGCAAACAATGACAGTTTTGCTTCCTCCTTTCTAATTTGGATGCCTTTTATTTACTTTTCTTGTCTGATTGCTGTGGCTAGGACTTCCAATACTGTGTTGAATAGGAGTGGTGAAAGCAGACATCTGATGTTAGTGGGAAAGCTCTAAGTTTTTGCCCATTGAGTATGATGTTGGCTGTAGGTCTCTCATATACGGCCTTTATTATGTTGAGGAATGCTCCCGCTATTCCCACTTTGCTGAGTGTTTTAATCATAAATGGGTGCTATGCCTTATCAAATGCTTTTTTCTGAATCTATTCCTATGATAATGTGATTTTTGTCTTTCATTTTGTTTATGTAATGTATTACATTTATTGATTTGTGGATTTTGTACCATCCTTTCATCCCTGAGATGAATCCCATTTGGTCACGGTGTATGATCTTTTTAATGTATTGCTGGATGAGGTTTGCCAATATATTGTTAAGGATTTTAGTGTCTATGTTCATGAGAGATGTTGGCCTCAAGTTTTCTTTCTTTGTTATGTCCTTATCTGGTTCTGGGATTAGGAGATGCTGGCTTCATAAAAAGAGGTTGGGAGTCTTCCATCATTTTGGATTTTTTGGAATAGTCTGTGAAGTCTAAGGGTTAGCTCATCCTTAAATGCTTTGTAAAATTCTCCTGTGAAACCATCCAGTCCAGGGCTTTTGTGTGTCAGGAGTTTTTCGATTACTGCTTCAATTTTGTCAGCTGTTATTGGTGTATTCAGGCTTTCTACTGCTTCTTCTTTCAGTTTTGGAAGATCATATTTTTCTAGAAATTTGTCCATTTCACCTAGGTTTTCAAATTTCTTGGCATATAGTTCTTTGTAGTAATTTCTTACAACCCTTCGTATTTCTATGGTACCAGTTGTAATCTCTCCTCTTTCATTTCTGATTGTGTTTATTTGGGTCCTCTCTCTTTTTATCTTGATGAGTCTGCTTAAAGGCTTGTCAATTTTGTTTATCTTTTCTAAGAACCAGCTCCTGGATTTACTGATCCTTACAATTGTGCTTTTAGTCTCTCTGTCATTTATTTTTTGGAAATCTTGAAACATATAAAACCAAAAACCTAGTAAACCTTCCTGAATATGTTAAATCATATTCTATCAAGTGTTTAGAACTAATAAAATAAAAAATGTTAAGTATAATTAAATTTAGAACTTTTTTTTTAAATTATAGTGAAATTACAGAAAACCAGAAACAAATGATATGATCCTGAAAATAGCCAGAGGAAAAGTGCTGTGTCACTGATAAAGTGAGAACTATTAAAAGGGCAACAGATTTCTCAATAGTAATAATAAAATGCAAAATCCAGTGAAATATTATTATTTCTAGTGAAATAATTATGATAAATTTTTGAAAGAAAAATAACTGTCAATCAGAACATATAGAAAGAAATTCACAACATGTATATTAACAAAATGGCAGCACAATAGAGAAAAAAAAACAACCTTACGAGTTAATTAACAAAAAGACATTATAAAAAAGCACAGATATGTTGGTGGCAATACAAATGAAAAAATCAATAAAAAATTTAAAATAAGAAATAAAATAGCCATCTTACTCAAATTCTTTGTTCAGGTAAACTATTAGTAAAATTTTACTGTTGTTTGAGGCATCTTGTGCTGCCTAAATCTGGGGGTTTCAAATAATCAGTTTAGAATAATCAGGTGTGTGATGTTCACAGCCAATCTCTCTTCCCTTATGGCATCTCCCATATGCTTACTATTCTCTCTTCTGAAAGTTCCATTGATGTATATAGAACTTATTTTATTCTACATGTCTTTTAATTTTTTTTAATATTACCTCTCATTTGATTTTTTCTGATTTATATCCCAATTCACTAATTCATTCTTTGAATGTGTCTAATTTCCTATTTAACCCATCTTTTATTTTGTTTTACTGGCTTTATTTTTTTCATTTCTAAGTGTTATATTTAGTTCTTCTCCAAATTAACCTCTTCATATTTATTGCTATGCCATATCTTATTTATTCCTATGTTTTCAATTTCTTCATTCTATTTCTGATGACTTTAACCCTTTTTCTTAAAAAGATTTATTAACACCGTAGAGTAAAACAGTCATGGCAATAGAACGAAAGACTCTGATTTTAGACACAGAACCTGCGAAGTTCCATTCCCTACACCTTGATTTCACTTCTGATACCGCAAATATTTTCCTCACTCTCAAAATGATGTGGGAATAGCTGCATCAGTATTTATACAATTTGTATTCCCTGAATAATGACATTACACAAATATAAAATATAGTGTATATCTTGTCATTAAAATATTTTCAACTTTTAGGATAGATAATTTTTATAAAATTTATGCAGATGTTCAAGAAGAAAAAATGAGTATTTATGTTCTCATTTCTTTTTGGACTCTTTAAAAACACATTCAGAATGCATTTTTCTGGGATTATTTTTTATGGTCTCTTACCTTACCATGTAAAAACTAAGAGGTTACTGGTATTTTTTATTATAGCCATCTAACATATACCCTAATCAAATCTGTGTCCAGGAGACTTTGAATAATTTATTATCAGGTAGAAGGCTGAATTTCAATTAAAAAAGAGTTCTACTTTTAAAACCATATTGAACAGTTGTATACCTATCGCTTAGATTAATAAGATATTAACAATAAAATTGAATCTCATTTTATATCCTTCCTCTTTCACAATGCAAACATTCACAGCCCCGAATGTGATGTTCATCAGTCCTGTATTTGTTATTCCCAGAAGAAGATTAGCTCTATGTGAACAGGAAATTAGCCTTATTAGCACACTACTAAAACCTAGAACTGTGTCTGGCACAATAAGTATTTTCAGAATTAATGTTTTACTTACATAGGTTTTTATCTCTAATAATATATATTATTTTTATGAAAGATTTTAAGTTTTATATAAATGTATTTTAATATGTGTACTTCTGTAACTTTCAGTTGTAATTTGTAAAACTTGTTCATTTTTACACATATCATTCCATATTATTGATTTATCATCACTGTATAGTATTCTGTAATGTAAATATTCAATAATTAATTTACTCATTATTCCATTGATAGAAAATTAATTATTTTACATTTTGATATTATAGATAATGTGGTCTTGCTAAATTTGATTTGCCAAGGAACAGTATTGGTTATTGGCGGTAGTGTTGTTAAGCATTGCTACTTTTTTATGTATTCCCTCTGGATCAAGATAAACCTGTGGAAGGTAAACTTTAAGGTTTTGTATGTTTGAAAATATCTCTGTTTTATCTTCACTGTTAAACAGAAGAGAGTATTGAATTCTTGGTTGATAGTTTTTGAGATTCTGATTTAATATGATCTGTTATCTATTTTTGTTAAATGTCGCTCTTAAGGTGCACTTACTATTTTGTCACCATCTTCCCTTTTTCAAGTGATAAACTTCAATTTCACATCATAGGTCTAGGTATGGGGTTTTTATATCCTGCTTAGCCTAATGGCACACTTTCTATTCAGGGACTAGTAGCTTTCCACAGAACTGAAAAAATTATACATTATATTTTTTAATAGCAGTTACTCCGATCCTCTCATTGTCAGCTTCTGGAAATCCTTCATTCTATTCTCCCTATCTCCTCCTATGATTTGTGTATTTTTTATTTCTATGTTTTGGGGGTACATTCTGGGGCAGTTTTTTATTATAATAATCCAGTTCACTAAATTGGTCTGGTCTAGAATTTGTTGCATCAACTCTGTCAAGAGTTATTTGTTTTAATATTCAGCTAGTCTTTGGGGCGAGTGAGGTTACTATGATTTCAAGTTTGTTCTACTATATATCTTTTTTTTTCAGTCATATCTGCCTAATGTGTTTAATAATTTCTTTTTATTGCATTGTGGATACATTGTGGTTATCTTTTTACATCCTTTTTCATCTAACTGTTTATGTTCACGGAGCTTTATTGAAGCATAGTTTACACAAATAAAACAGACAACATTTAACTGCATTGCTCAGGAATTTTGACAAGTGTTCAATGTCGCCATGGGTCCACTCAAGATAACAATTCCGTCACACGTGTAAGTTCCACTGGGGCCCTTGCCTTGTAGCTCTTTTTACCTCACACCCGAGTTAGATACTGCCCTGCTTTGCTTTATGCCTTCATAGATTACTGTTGTCTGCTCTTAGAAAATTAGGGGAATCAGACAGTATGTACTCTTTTGTTTCTGGCTTCTTTTGCTCGATAAACTGTTTTGATATCCATCCATGCTGCTGTATGTTTGTCTGATTGTTTGTTTGTTTGTGTTTCCCGAACAGGAGCATTTCACAGTATGACGTACCCGCAGTGTGCTTATGCATTCTCCTAAAATGAGTTGTTTCCATGTTGGGGCTATTATAAACAATCTGTGAACAATCTTACACAAGTCTTTATAACATATATTTTCCTTTATCTTGGATAAATATACAAAAATGGAATTCTGTGGTCACAGGGGATGGATGCCCAGCTTCCTCAAGCTTATGAACAACCAGTTTTTCAAGGTAGCTGTACCACTCTATGTTCTCATCAGAATTGTATAAAGAACTATTCATTTTTAAGTGCTTTGAGACTGCTCTATTACTTCAAAAATAAATGTTTCTAATTGTTCAGTTTGGGACTTCCTTTTATCACACATATTTTTCTTCTTGAACCTCAAAACTGCGCTTTTTTATTTCATCTTCAGTGACAGTGATCCCTTTCTCATCAAGCCGTTCTGTGGCCTCTATCCTGCCTCCCGGAGACCTCACCTTAGAAACAGTTATGATTACAACTCTCAGCCTCAGTCCTGGGTGAATTACTCTGCTGATCTGTTTAACAGCTTTGTTTAGGTTCTATTCATACAACTGTTTCCTTTCTTCCACGTCCTCAGATAGATGTTCAAATCCCCGGTGGGAACAATTTCAGCTCTTTTTAGCATCCTTTCTCAGGAGGGCTGGAAGAATCGAAGCCATCGGTTCCGCCTTAGCCTGGCTCTCATTCCCTGACATGTATGGCTTACTTTTCCATTTCAGATACTCAAAAGTAAAAAAACCTCCAGGCCACTTTTCCCATTTCCAAGAGTCCAGGAAACATACAGCTTCATATGGCAGCCACTATTCTTTCCATGTTACATATATTTTTCTTGGAGATGCATAGCTTGCTTTTACACAAGCTATGCCTTTTAAATGCATTTAAACACATATTTCTATCATTGCTATTTGTTTGTAATTGCAGGTGGTTGATTAATATTTGAGGTTCCAAGGTCATGGAGACAAGAATGCCTTTGAAATTTATAACTTGAGCTATTAAAATTAATACAATTATGTTCATGATGATTGAAAATGTACATAAGAGAATATATATATATATAACTAACAAAAATTTTCCCATACAGATTTACTTAGGTTTACCTGAAAGATCTATTTACTTATCTTTGTTTTTACTCATGAATCTTTGCATCATTTATACAGAATCATAAATGGGGAACATTGATAAGATAGTTCTATTTATTGTTATAAACCAGTGTAACGGAATGAAGACTCAAAATTTGAAATACACTTTAATGTTGTTTCTCTTTAGCAGTAATGTAACTGCATTTATCCTTTTATATTCACTTTCCTAAGAGTCCTTATAGACAATAATATTTTCACAACACCTTGCTATGATTATGATAGCCTATACAGCGCTTAGACCAATAGTTTTGATGTAACAGCCCTATATTAATTATTTTGTCACAGAGAAGCATGATTAATATATTTCAGTAATGATTTAATCTGATGGTTTCTTAAAATGGTGTATTATGTGAGGTAACAACTGAAAAGAACATCTGAAAGTACAGAAAGAAAATTGTTTTACATCTGCTATACAAATACTTCAATACAATCTGCTGAACTTCTATTGATTTCTTGCAATATTAATATCGTAAGAAAGCTCTTCTAGGTGATATTATGTACCTCAGGGAGCTGAAGGTGAACACGATTTATTTCAATGAACTTAAATTTTAGAGAGAATTAGAATTAATTACCTTCATATTTATTACTACCAGAGACTTCACAGCATATAATCTAATGCAATACTTTTAAGGGGAAAAAAAAGTCTGGGAAAACTGAGAAACTGGCTAAACCATGTAAATGCTTCAGTTTTGAATCGTCTTGAAAGTAATTGAAGACTAAAATAAAAAATATCCACTAAAGTCATAGTCCAGGTCTGCAGAAAAGAATATAGTGGAAATACCTGGGCATAGCACTGTACCTGAAGGAACAGAAGTTATTTAAGACCTGGAAAATGATCGAGATAATGAGTGAATAGAAAGTATCTGGTGAAGAACACTTGGCAGGGATATTCATCCTCACTAGACCCATAGGAGCCCATGTTTCAATCAACTGCAACTTCGGCTCAGGAAAATGCTGATGATGACCTCTAAAATGATACAAATGTACAAATGATGGAGAACCAACCTGGAAGGTGCCTGTACAGTTAGTTAGTTGAAGCAGCAACCATAGCAGGGCATTGGCAATTTGGAGAAAGCAAGGATAAAACCTCTGCAGATGAGTGGTACTCATGAGGGAAAGGCAGCCTGTGTTTCTGCATCCCATGCCCAGTTTAACATCGGCTGACATCAGAGACACCGAGTTTAAGGAAGAATAGAACTTAAGACATGGATTTAGATGGGTGTATCAAGTAAGACTTCAAGAGAATGGATGCCAGAGGGCAAAATTCTAGTTTCTTTGGGAGGTGAGTATGTTTCCATTACCACTTAATAAGAAATGATTATGTAGTAGTGGCCTTTTTTATCTTCTCAAATGCTAACCATTATGGTAGGCAGTACCGTGGCTCCCCAAAGAGACATGTCCTAATCCCCGAAACCTCAGAATGTGTTACTTTATGTGGCAAAATGAACTTTTCTGATGTGATTAAGTTAAGCATATTGAAGTAGGCAAGTTCTTCTGGATTCATCTGAATGGGCCTAATTAATCACAAGGATTCTTATAAAACAGAAAATCAGAGGTTAGAGTGTTGCAGCCATGAATGTCTCTAAAAAGCTGGAAAAGGCAAGAAACAGGTTTTTTCTTATAGCTCCAGAAAGCATGCAGTCCTGCTAACTCATTTTAGATTTTTTACTTCCAGAACTACAAGGGAATAAGTTTGTATTTTTTTAAGACATGAAATTTTTGGTAATTTGTTACAGCCACAATAGGCAACTAACACAAATATGCAGCCATACATTCTCTCAATTGATTTAATCGCACGCAGTGCACGTTCCATAAACCTGGGACAAATTCAGCAGCATTGTGATGAGGACGAAAGTCCATTTTTTCCTGTCTACCTTGTTTTTTGATCTGCTTTTATTTTAATTAGAGTCTGGGAATATCATCTTTCCTGTGATAACTTCTCTAAGGAGCTAAGATCAACATTTATGAACTTTGGTATTTGCAGGGCCCATTTTATGAGAGTGGGGCAAGTGGGGCATGCTCTGTGGAGGAGTGAACCATGCGAGATTGTCGGGATGGATTGCTTGGCAGCATCTGCATTTGGTCTACATGGAACCTGAGTGAGAGCCCTGTCTAAAACTAAGTAGATGTTGGTTAGAAACCAACTGTGCTATTACATTCCTTTAGGTTTTAATAATGTTAGGTTTCTATATTTTGGACATTGATAAGAGTAAAAGGGGTACTATGTTTGGATTTTCATTTCTGCCTAGATATTTTGTCATGAGAGGGCATTATGATTTTTGACTTTAGGTCATTTTATAGAACAACAGTTTAATAATAAGGTAACTGAGGTTTTCAGAAAATCTTTAAAAAGGGTCTGGAGAACTATATGAGCTCATACATCAGTCTGTTCAGGCTATCTTAACAAAGTACTATAGATTGAGAAGATTAAACAACAGAAATTTATTTAATGCCACATATGATTGAAATCACATGGTATTTGTCTTTCTCTGACTGACTTATTTCACTTAGCACAATGTTCTGCAGGTCCATGCATTCTGTCTCAAAGGATAAAAGTTTCTTCTTTTTTATGACTGACTAGTATTCCATTATGTAAATGTCCCATAGTTGTTTTATCCACTCACCTACTGATGGACACTCGGGTTGCTATCTTGGCAATTATCAATAACGCTGCAGTGAACATAGGGGCGCTTATGCTCTTTCGAATTAGTGTTTTAGGTTCCTTTGGATATATTCCCAGAAGTGGGATTGCTGGGTCAAAAAGCAGGTCCATTTTTATTTTTTTGAGGTACCTCCATACTACTTTCCACAGTGGCTACACCAATCTACATTCCTACCAACAGTGCAAAAGTGTTCCCCTTTCTCCACATCCTCACCAGCACTTCTTTGTTGATTTGTTGATGGTAGCCATTCTGACATGTATGAGATGATATCTCATTGTGGTTTTAATTTCCATTTCTCTGATGATTAATGATGTTGAGCATCTTTTCATATGTCTATTGACCATAAAAAACAAACTGAACAACCCAATTAAAAAATAGGCAAAGTACCTGAATATACACTTCTCCAAAGAGAACAGAAATTTATTTTTTAATACTTTGGGGGACCGAAATTCCAAGGTCAGGATGCCAGCATGGTTAGGTTCTAGTGAGGGCTCTCTTCCCAGCTTGTGGATGGCCACTTTCTCATTGTATTCTCACATGGCAGAGAATGCATATAAGGAAGCTCTCTGGTACTTTTTCTTACAAGAGCATGGATCTCACCATGAGAACTCCACTCTCATGGCCTCATCTAAGCACCTCCCAAAAGCCCTTTCTCCAAATACCATCACTTTGTAGACTAGGACTTCAACATATGAATTTCGGAGAGGTCATAGACAATTCTTAATAAACCATATGGCTGGGCATCATTAAAACTGGAAATTAGAATAAGGATAAATTTCCAACTTTTGCTATAGTGGGAACTTGTATTTGCTTTGCAGTATCAGATCCTTTTGTGTCAAAAATCTAACCTATTTAACAATTGGTCCTAGAAAACATTCAAAGGATTAGTGGTGTTTGCTCATATAGGTATGAAAGCTACTGAAAATGGGAACAGATGTCCAATTATGAGAGCAAAGACCTTTGCAGTATTATGAGAAGTCCTTATTTTTTCATTTCTCATGTTTTGCTATGTGAAGAAGAACTTTCTCTTCACTCTTAGGAAGGAAAAAACAGGATATTAAAAAAAGAAAAAAAGTGCAGCCTTTTTCTTACCCAAACCTATTTCTCAAAGAGATAATAGGTGAGATTGGAAGAAGGAACTGAGTGCTTGCTCATAAGTCTTATATGAGATCTCTTTTGTTAAAGCTGCTTATCTTCAGGAATTGTGATTTCTCTGTTTACGTATCATACATTTGTTAAGGTAGTTTTATAGTGATAATTTTAGGATTATACTATTACACTGATAATATTATACCTATTATACCGTTAATTTTAGAATTATAAAAGCTTGGTTTTGGCTATAGATCTAAGTTACATTTTCCAAATCCATTTTACCAGTAATAAAATTTACATTTTTATGTCTTAATTTATATCTGTTTTAGTCCATTCATGCTTGTATAACAAAAGTACCATAGATTAGGTGGCTTAAACAAACAAACAGGTTTGGAGGCTGGGAAGTCCACGATCAAGTTGCAGGTGGATCAGACGTCTGGTGAGAGCCTCCTAGTGCCATGCATGAAGGTTCCACCCTGATGCACAAATCACCTCCCAAAGACCCCCACCTCTTACTGTGCATTGGGTGTTACGATTTTCACATATAAATTTTGGGGTGACACAAACATTTAGTTGATAACAACCTGATTTTTTGTAGTTACCTCAATATATCTGAAAATCATATTGGAGAGAGAGGAATGATTAGTTATCACTCCTAAAGTTCAGTACCTAAACTTTATGCTGAGATAAGCCAGTCAGAGAAAAAAAATACCATATGATTTCACTCATATGGGGAATCTAATAAACAAACTGAACTAACAAGCAAAATAGAGACAGACTCATGACAGAGAGCAGGCTGACAGCTCTGAGGTGGGGTATGGGGTGGAGGGATTGAGCGAAAAGGATAAAGGACTCATGGACATGGACAACAGAGTGGTGATTGTAGGGGGTGGGGATATAAGGGGACTAAATAGTAATGGAAAATATATTAAAATGTTTAAAAAGAGGTTCTACTGTAAAGAGAAGAATAATTTAGCATTATACAAAAAAGCACCAGGCTAATTTGTGCTAAATTCTCCTATATTGCAATGTTTTTCTTTGTAAAACTAAAAATACTTCATATTTACTCATCTTTTGCAATTTTTTAGTTGTTAATAAATCGTTTCTTTTCTGATCATTTCAGACCTTGTAATATAAGCTTGTATGTTTACCTCATTTTATACATGAGGTAACGGAATTTTGGAAAATCTCCAAGTGGCAACATATCAGCTAGAAAATGAGTGAGATAGAAATGGAAACCATACTTACGATTCTGAGGTTAGTGTTCATCAACTTATTATTAACTAATTAATAAGGGAATACTGTGACAGTGATTATCAGGCACCATGCAAATTCCTCAAGATACACTGATGAACTAGGTAAACATTATAGCTGCTCTGTCCAAGTTTAGAGTGTAGAAGGGAAAATAGACAAAAACATTTTTAAAGTCAATAAAGTTAAAAATGTGCAATCGTAGTAGAAGGCGAGGATGTCATGACATCATACAGCAGAGAAGGCATGTAAGCCACCCTTCACCTTTGGCACTTCTCTAAATAATAGAGTTTTAATGGTGAATACTTATCCAAAGGCAGTCACGATGAGCTGTAAAGGTTCACAGTACCTGCCATATCTAACAAAAACTATTACAAAGAATCTCTGATCATTCTTCATTATTTAATTTATTTATTAAACTATTTGGTACAAAGGATACAAAAATAAATATGGCATGACTCCTATCTCAAAGAATCCAAACCTTGTAGAAGAAGCAGATATGTAGGTGCATAATTTCAATGACATATGACACATTTTATGATGAATCTTTGTGCCAGCTGCTTTGGAAACATTGAGAAGAGCATGGCGAACTATCTGGGGGTGTCCAGGAAGACATCACTAAGAAAGCAAACTTTGAGCTGGCTGTTGAAAGATATATAAAATTGATCAAGCAGATGATGAAATAAGCCAAAACAGGCATAATATTAAAAGACAAGTTTTTGCTAGGGCCATGACATATCCAGGAGATGGGAAATGTTTAATTTGTTTTCACTGCTGAATATTTCAGAGGAATACTTCAGAGGAATACTTACAGAGGTCTAGACTTCCATGGGGAGTTATGTTGAGGTGAAATCGAAAAGCAATATGATTATAACCTTAACAAGGAGTCAACAGGAACCCATTAAAGGGCTTTAAACATAGGGTTAGTATGATGATATTTTAGGATTTGGCATTGTAGGTGGGTTGTAGTAGAAAGACTCCCGCAGGGACGAGTCTTTAGGAAGCTGTGGCGATAGTTCAGTCAAGAGACAATGAAGTATTTTCTAAGGATGTCAGTGAGTGTAGATAATAGAAGCAGGATCTGGAGACATTCAAGGGGAATTTTCAGTGCATTAGTATTTGGGATGAAGAGAACTCATAATAATAAATGCCCAGTTGCTATGGAGATTTTACATAAAGTAGATACCCAGATATGAATTTGTGACTATTGTAATAATTTAATTAAATGTAACCATTGAATATTTAGTGACACCAATGATAGATTTTTCCAGAGTAAATTGTGTTAGTTGAAAGCTCCTAGAATATGACTTCATTGAATTTCAAGATTTGAAGGCTAAGAAGATAGATTGGTTAAAACAATGTAATTATGTAATATGTTTGAGGTCTAGACATAGCTTAAACATAGCAGTTGTGCAGGAAACATCTAAATAACTCAAACAAATAGAAGAACTAGTCTTTGGTTAATCATGCTTTAGGGAGACTAGTGTTCTAACTCTAAATTTAAATATGTTATTGTGCTAAGATGAATACATTCTTCATTCATTAGATAGGAAAATTGCACATTACTTATATGTGTAAAGAATGAAGTACATTGTATTACCTTATTCTTTACTTTTTTCAAGTTAATCAAATAAGATTTCTATTGTTAGAAAAAGTGTTCTCAGAAATAATTTAAACACAGGATTGGTGGTCAACACTATCTTATTTAACTTACTCCATTTATCTCCTAAGGTTAAGAGCAATAATTTGTGTGTTATATATATAAAATAAAATTTATAAATAAATAAATTAAATTAAATTAATTTCTGTAAGTTATTGAAAAATAAAATGAATCAAATTCAATACTAAGTCACACAAACAATTTTTAATGGTACCACAAAATATTGTGACAATGAATTGAATATTTAAAGCCACAGCATGATAAAATAAAATTAAAAAAATAAGAATGTTTTCATTCATGTCTCTGGAAAATACAAAAATATCATAATAAAATCATAGGGTACTTTGCAAATATATCACAATAGCTTTTAGAAATAAATTTCCCACTTAAAAAAATAAATTGCTAAAACAGTTATAAAATTCTATTGGTAAACTTTCTACAACATGATCCTCTGACATCTCCTTTTGAGTCTAAGAGTGTGTTTTTTTTTTTTTTTTTAAAGATTTTATTTATTTTATTTTTAGAGAGAGGGGAAGGGAGGGAGAAAGAGAGGGAGAGAAACAGTAATGTATGGTTGCCTCTCACATGGCCCTCATGGGGACCTGGCCCGCAACCCAGGCATGTGCCCTGACTGGGAATCGAACCGGGACCGCTTGGTTCCCAGCCCGCGCTCAATCCACTGAGCTACACCAGCCAGGCTCTAAGAGTGTGGTTTTTGAAACCACTCTTATCTTATCAGAAAGTATTCATTAAAACACACATAAATTATCATCAGAAATGCCTACCTAATTTTAAGCATGGCTGAGGATCAAAGAGAGTATTTGAGAGAGCAGGGTTAAAAATTCACCTAAGAAAGCAAATTTGCTAAGAGTGCAGCTTATGGAATAAGACAGATTCAGGTCCCACACTTGTTCTACCCCTTTCTGCTGGCATGGTCTTCAGTATTCAACTCTGTGACTCATTTCCCCATTTGTAGAATGGGCCCATTATGAATAATTCATAGGGGTGTTGTACAAATTAACAATCTAAAAGAAGTACATCTATTAGTTGAGGATCTGGTACATAGTAGGTAGTAAGTGCTCATTAATAATAGTAATGTTATTCATAATGTTTCTTTTTGAAATGACTGAGTGGAGGAACCAGAAATGTAAAAATGATCATAAAAACAGCAGTGAAGGAAAGATCGATCATCCATAAAGTAGTTGATTTTGTTGATAACGGATTTGAAAAAGCAAGAATGGAAGGAAGAAAATACTAAAATATTTTTTTAAATACAGTGAGAAGTGACTGAGTACTTAAAATTATGTGCTCAGTAAAAATATCTATCAAGGGCAAGGATAAAGTAAAGACATTTTAGATGAATAAATATTGTTATTGCCAAGATACTTAAATAAAGGAAATTTTAAAGATTGCCATTTAGAAAGAAAGAAAAGGATCCCAGAAAGAAGACTAAATGGTTGAACATGAAAAACAAACAAACAAATCATTAATCATATAGGTACTGTAAATCTCTATGAAATGTCTACATTCATGTGATAGTGATGATGATGCTATCTGATTTGTGGTGTCAAATATCATCAGGGAAAAAATCTTTATTACTAATGAATGTGAGTCCAGTTGCACACAGTGTTTATATGTCTGATAATGTATCCTTCGTTAGATTTCTTCCTGTCTCTCTCGTTTCCTACTACCTTACTTTTGCTACTATCACCTAACAAATAAAATATTTTTATCCAAAATTCAATATCATTAGTAATTGTAATGTGTCAAATCAAAAAACCACAATGAGGTATTAATGGATATAATTTTAAAGATATAATAACAGGTATTGAAAATGAGTAAAAATTAATATATTCATACAATTATTCTTCAAAAAATACAGTATGTGAAGGAAGTCAATCACATGAAAATGCATACTTATAATAGTATTTATATGAAGTGTCTAGAATAGAAAACTTAATGGAGCCTCTGGAGTTTAGATCAGTGATTGCTAAGGGCTGGGAGGATGAAAGGGACTGCGGAAATTTATTGCTAGTAATTTTTTTTAGGATAGTCAACATGTTCTAAAATTGATTGTAATAATGGTTGCACAACCCTGAATATACTCACAAAAATTGAACTGTACATTTTGAATAGGTGAATTGTTTCATACATAAATGACATTTCAATAAATCTGACAAATATTTTAAATTCTTTCACAAAATTTAGAACAAATTGTCAATACACTTTTGAAATACTGCTCAATCACATAAACAAATAAAACACAACATAACAATGAAATTATATTTAGCACCAACTAAATAGCAAAACTTAAGAATTAAGAAGTCTGAGAGCAAAACGGAATGACTGTTGCCAGACCTGCAAGAAGAGGAGAATGAAGAACTAGTGTTTAATAGGTTGGAGAATGTGAAAATGTACCAGAGATAAATTGTGCCATGATATGAATGTACTATTAGAGAACTGTACACTTAAAAAAGGTTAAAATTTTGTTATATACAGAATAAACAATAATACACTAAAAAAGCAGAAAGAAGGAAAAGAGGGAGGAAGTGAGGATGAAATAGAGGAAGGAAGGAGAAAGGATAAATTGAGTATTAAAAGTAAAGAAAGAAAGAAAAGAAAATGGAAATCAGTGGAACATTTTATTCACTGGTGACCAAACTGTATACCAGAGAATAAACTATAAAACTAAACAAGACTGTAAATCTAAAATTTGATGCAGAAACCTTCCTCCCTATTCATATTTGCCCACCATAGGTCATCTGTGGGTGACTCATGCTTGTCGAGCATGAAAGTGAAAGCTTTCTTGCTTGTGGGAAAACCTACATTCTTCCTCTCATTGACCTGAATTCTACAGTATCATAGTAAAATAATACATTCTTCTTGGATTTCAGATTAGCACCCAGGACTACAAAGAAAAAATTATAGTTTTAATATTGAATAAATCAAAGAGGGTAACATTGGTCCTACCATTTCCATTGCAAAAGGATGAAAAAAGTTAGCCATAAATTTTTTGCTGGTTCATCAAGAAAAACATAAAGCAACAAATTATATTAGGCTATGAAGTTTAGGGAGAAAGAGCAATTTGGGGAAAATTTTGTGTTCTTGTTTCTATACTCATGACTGACACATTTATTATGTTGTAAGAAATCAAAACAATTCTATTTCATATTTGGTTCCTCACACTCTACACATTTAGAATTAAAGTAAACAAGAGATTTAAAGATAAAACTATCCATTAAATATCTACTGATTTCTGTCAAAAGCATATCTTATTAAAGTCAATGACTTCCCTTCCAAGAATTTGAGCATGTTTCCCACAGGTGGGTGGGGTCTATATGATAGAATACACACAGGTGAAAATTATAAAGTGAGTTTGGGGGGAGTCCTAGCCCCACACTGGATCCCCCAGCACAGGATTCCAGTGCCAGGAAGATAAGTCCCCACAAATTCTGGCTGCAAAAATCAGCGGGGACTGAGTCAGTGAAAGAAACTTCTGGAACCCCAAGCAGTTCCTCTTAAAGAACCCGCACACAGACTCACCTACTCAGACTCACTCCTTCTGTGCTCCAGCATCAGGGGAGCAACTTGAAAGTCACCAATGACATACAGGGAGAAACTGAAGTGTCTGGCATCTGGGTGAGCAGAAGCCACTGTCCCTTTTCTAAATCCTCCCCCCGACAGAGTCAGCAAGCTAGTGCCATATCTGAGACTCCATCAACCTGGCTAACATTGTTTGACTCTCCTAGGAGATCCCCAGAGACTCCACTTCACTCAACTTACGGGCCCACCCAAGCTGCTTTTCCATATAAATGGTTGTCTTGGCTCATGCTTCACAACTTCCTAAATCCTCTCAAATAAGCAACAGCTGGCCTTAGTGAGCCCCAGGCTTGGCATTAGCAACAGCCAGCCTAGATTAACAGCTTGGCTTTGCCTGGGAATCTCCAAGCCCAACACAAGCAGCAGTCATCTCAGATTGCCGTATGGCCCAGGCAACACGGTCCTGGGCAAAATACTGATGGGGAATGACCTTGGCCTGCACCACCCAGTAAACCCCAAGGCCAGCACACCCAGTGGACAGCTACAGACACATCAGAGCCCCGGTACCCCACCCCTGCACAGCTGATCAGAGGATGGAGGTTGGTGGTCAGTGGTCACAGGCATTCATTGCAGTTGACTGGCCTGGGTAAATCCCTCCCATTGATCTGACAACAGCAACCAAGGCTCAACTACAAGAGGAGGATGTACTCAGCCCACACAAATGGTGTACCTCAAGTACTCAGCTTGAGTGATAGGGGAGGCTGTGCCCATGGACCCTGAAGGACAACTTCTACATTAGACCACACTGCCAAGACACACAGTCAAAGCAGCTCTACCTAATACACAGAAACAAACACAGGGAGACTGCCAAAATGAGGAGACAAAGAAATATGGCCCTAATGGAAGAACAGATCAAAATTCCAGAAAAAGAGTTAAATTAAATTTAGATAAGCAATCTGTCAGATACAGAGTTCAAAACACCAGTTATAAGGATGCTCAAGGAACTTAGTGAAGACCTCAATAGCACAAAAAAGATATAGTCAGAAATGAAGGATACATGAATTGAAATATAGAACAATTTACAGGGAAACAACAGTAGAGTGGATGAAGTTGAAAATCAAATCAGAGATTTGGAACATAAGGAAGCAAAAAACAACTGATCATAACAAGAAGAAGAAAACAAGAATCCAAAAAAATGAGGATAGTGTAAGGAGCCTCTGGGACAATTTCAAGCACATCAACATTCACATTATAGGGGTGCTGGAAGGAGAAAAGAAGGAGCAAGAAATTGGAAATTTATTTGAAAAGTAATGAAGGAAAACTCCCTACTTTGCTAAAGGAAATTGACATAAAAATCCAGGAAGCACAGAGAGCCCCAAACAAGATGGATGCAAGGAGGCCTATTTCAAGACACATCATAATTAAAATGCCAAAAGTTAAAAATAGAGAGAAAATCTTAAAAGCAGCAAGAGAAAAGCAGCCAGTTACCTATGGGGGAGTTCCCATAAGACTATCAGCTGATTCCTCAAAAGAAACTTTGCAAGCTAGAAGACATGGTCAAGAAATATTCAGTCATGAGAAGCAGGGATCTCTAGCCAAGATTGCTCTACTTGGCAAGAATATCATTTAGATTTGAAGGGCAGATAAAGAACTTTCCAGACATGAAAAAAAACTAAAGGAGTTCATCATTACCAAACCATTATTATATGAAATGTTAAAGGGACTTATTTAAGAAAAAGAAGAAAATGAAAGCTATGAACAATACAATGGCAAAAAATACATATCTATCAACAATTGAATCTAAAAAACAAACTATGCAAACAAGAACAGACAGAATCATGGGGAGAGCATTTTTATGATTGCCAGGTGAAAAAGGGATATGGGAGAATGAGTGAAGAGGTGAGGGGGAAAGAAGTATAAATAGGTAGTTATAGAATAGCCATGGGGATGTAAAGTACAGTGTAGTACATGGAGCAGACAAAGAACATATGCATGACGCACGGACGTGAACCAGGTGTGGTGATTGCCCGAGCGAGTAAGGTGTGCTGGGTAAAAGGGGCAAAGGGGGCAAATGTGGGACAAGTGTAATCACATAATCAATAAAATAAATAAAATATAATTTAAAAGATAAAATAAGAAAATGTTTTAAATTGAAAAATGAGTTTGAAATAGTAAAATAAATAAATTTAAATTTAAGAACAATGAATAGTGACTCAGTGTTTGAGTTGTAGCTCAAATTTATCACTATCTAATAATGGGATCTTGAAAATTTTGGTTAATCTATGTAGGTTGCAAAGTTGTCTGTTAGACTAAAAGATATCTAAAGTTGCTTCCAATTTTAATTTCAGAGTTTTGAAAATTTTATCACCTATCAAAATTGCTGCTTTTCACAATGTTAAAGTATATATCTTCAGAAATAACTGCAGGATTGCCTCTTGTTTTCACCTATTATTTGGAGCTTTATAGACAAAACCTCAATTATCAAGCAGGTTAGAATATCCTCAGTTCTCAAGGAATAAAAAATGCCAATTTTCATAAAATATACTATTTCTGTACTTCAAAATCATGATTATGGTTGACTGCCCACTAAAACACTTTCACTATGGATAATTTAGCTTTTATTTTCTTTCTTCCCAATCTTCCTGAGCTAGTCCTTTAGTGTAATAAAGGACCAATCAATAAACAAATGTTAAGATCACCTTGTGATTCACACATGGATTTTATAAAATAAGTGTATTTTTTTTCCTATATTTATCTCTAGCTAGAGGTTGGTGTTGAAATTCACTGAGCTCAGTAATATATTTAATAAGATGTATGGCCTATATAGTTATGTTAAGTGGTAAGTCTATAATAATAGACAAACCTCAAGATTGGAAAAAGAGTTTTTTCATTTTGTAGTCTCTAGCACCTAGGACCAGGTAGCAATCATGACAGATTCTCTATAAATGTGCGTTGAACAAAATTTAACTAAATTTAAGGAAATACGAAAAAGATAAAGAACTTCAAATTAATTTGGCCAGATACTTTGTGAGTACTTTACAGTTTTCCCCAAAAGCTCATTGAGTTCGTGTAGATGTTTTTGATAGACATGCTGAGGCTGCATCTGCACCACTATCTCATGGATTTCACTTATGTGTAATCACCAAGTTGCATAACTTTGGCTTGATAAACCACAGTCCCCTCAGGTCCAAGGTTTGCTCTTACGTTCATTGTACCTCATGATTTACCTGTAACTCCATGTTTTTTCCATAAACATTTTGTATTTCTTTAGAAAAATAAAATTTTAGGTTAATAGAAATGAATATATTTTGTACACTGTGTTAAGGATTATTTGTAAAGTTGTGAAATTCCCAATTTATAAGAATTTCGCTTTGCCTGCTTTGAGTGGTAGTTAATAAAATTTAGAAAAAAAGAATAAAAGAATAGATAGTGAAAATGACTGACTCATTCAATCCTAGCCACATTTTAAACACTGGATGAACATATAGTCATGAGTTACCTACAGATTTAAGTTAAAAGATATTGTGCAAATGAATTACTGAATATATTTTAATCTTCACCAAAGTTTTATCACATTCTTACTTAGTTCCAAATATATTCTCTTATGACCTAAAATTTATAGAATTATGCTTCTATTGAAATGTTATTGTACTCTATGCTTTCTATACAAAGGACATCAAATTTATACTCTCAAGTATCTACAACTAATTCATGGAATCAATAAATATTTATGGTTTGTGTCATAAATGACCATCTGAAGTTAATTATATCTAGTTCTTATTATAAGTTTAATTATCCTCATAATTCCCTTGCACCTATATAAAATGCCAGGTTATAGGCCTTTCTAGGTTGTTCAATTTTTTTAATAAAAATACTTGGTCATGATAAACTCTATAAACCTTACTTTTGAAGTCAAACTATCAGCAGGTACCATTAAATTCTTTAATTACTAAGTAGGTATAAAAATACATAGTAAACAAAAAATCTTTTTCCACTTCTTCCTCCAAAGACTGTAGATAACCTTTAATCATTGTGCCTGCTCCTTGTTTCAAAACTGGCAAAATTGTAGTTTAATTTTTGCATATCTATGTGCTCAGTATACAGTCACTGATGACTGATTTCCATAAAACATCTTGGCAAATTGGCTGGATCGATGTTCTCTTAGTGGTGGTGTTAACTCAAGAGGCAATCAGCATTTTTCTTCTTGTTGTATATGTTTAATCCACGTATGTGGTTAAGTAATAAGACAAGGCATAGTGCTAAATAATAAATGGGTTTGAATTCGACTGGGAGTGATAGGAGTCAATTCTCATGGGCTCAATCCAGATCAGGAATTTTGTATTATCCATATATCTATTTTGGGGGGGATAAAAGTTTTTGGGTAAATTGTTTTCAGATTTATAATTTGTGCAGTTCCCAGGGAAGTGTCACTCTCTGGATCTTTAATGATAGCGATAGCATAAGTGGTGGGCATGGGTGCAGCTAGATCCACATATATTAAATATGAACCAGATGATTATTCTCTGAGCTTTAGGTTTTCTCATTTGTAAAATGAAGCTAAAGTAAATAACTTTTACAGTTGCTCTGAAAATAGACTGAAAAAATCATCATATGAAATGATTTGTCCAGTTCCTAACAGAGATTTGGCACTTTATAATGTTATCTTTGCATTTAAAAAATTGCCTTATTTTAAAGCTTCAGTTGACAAAGATAATTTTTAGTTCTAGACTATAGCAATGTACTTAATAACATATTAATATAATTTCTATTAGTAAAATAAAAATAAAATTTTAAATATGTATATATAGACATACAAATATATAACATATACTTATTTACACATGTATATTTGACATTGACAGTGCTGGTGATAGTGCAGACAACTTATACAAAATAGTAGAAGCTATCAATTTTGTTTAGGAAATTTATCCTATACATGAAAAATTCTTTTGTTCTTTTTCTTTTATTCTGTCTCCAGTTTAGATAACCTGTTATTTGAAAAAAAATAGAATTAGACTTTTAAGATGTTTCTCTATTCTCTGTTGTCATAACTATGTTCCTTATAAAAAGGTGAGAGAGGACTTCATAAATTTTCACATTGTTCTAGAAAAGAACTGTGCTTACTACACACTAAATCAGAGAGTTGTATCTTATTTTGAATAAGAGACTCAAAATTTATTTCACAAAGACTGACAAAATGAGCAAGATTATATTAATCAAAAGGGTTTCAAGAAAAATAAAAAATACATTATTAAATGCATAAGAATTAACTGTTGAAATTCTGAACAATAAGCTCTAAGTTCATTTCTTAGAGAACTGGAAAAACATTTATCTAAAGTTTGTGTTGCTTCACAAATGCAAGAGTTCCCTGGGGTAAAATTGGAAAGTGGCCCCCATACACAGAGGTCAAAGAGAGACCAAAGAAAGAAGGTCACTCTAGACTGGCAGGTAGCAGTTTTAATAAGCAAGGGAACTTACATGTGAGGCTCGTCCTGAGTGACCACAAAATGAATAGATCTTCACACCTACCCACCAGAATCTTAAATGTTTATATAGAGGGTTTACTTCTGTTCGTTTTATTGTTCATATTTTTTATCTTCTTCTTAAAGAAGAGCAAGAGAAGCTATTTATATGGAAAAGTCACTGGAATCAGCTTGGGTGGATCTGAAAGCTGGATGGGGAAGGGCCTCAAGGAATCAGGAGGGTGGGGCAAACAGTGTGAGCCAGGTTGATGGAGTTTCAGATATGGCACCTTCCTGCTCTTTCTGTGGAGGGAAGGTTCAGAAAAGGAACAGTGGCCTCTGCCACACTTCTGTGTGGGAGAAAGATGCCCCTCAGCTCTCACCCTGGTGCTGGATAATTCAGTTCCTTTCCTTATGTGTCTGATGCCTTCCAAGCTGCTGTCCCTGCACTGGAGCTCAGAGGGAGTGAGTCCAAGTCAGTGTGTGGGCCCTGTAAGGGTACTGCCAGGGAGTACAACAGTTTCTGTGTTCCACAGACTCAGTCCTGCTGGTTTCTATAGCCAGAAGTTATGGGGACTTCTCTTTCTGGCACTGGAACCCTGGGCTGGGGAACATAGTGTGGAGCTGGGACCCTTTGCTCCTGAGATATTCCTCCTGATTTTTACCTGCCACATGTAGGTGTGGGACCAGCTCGTTCCACATCTCTACCCATCCTACCAGGCTCAGTGTAGTTTCTTCTTTAATTCCATAGTTGTAGGACTTTCACTCAGCTCTACCTCTGATGGTTCTGAATGATGACCTTTCTATCATTTAGTTGTAGTTTTGGTGTGGTTTTGTGAGAAGGCAAGCCGTGTTTACCTACGCTGCCATCTTTATTTTTTTAACTGATGTTCCAATACAGTTGTCTCCATTTTCCCATCACCAGTTTCCCCCGCCCTACCCAAACCCACCTCACACCCTCAATCCCACCCCCCTTGGCTCTATCCATGGGTCCCTCATTCATGTTCATTTACATCCCTTCCCCTTCTTTCCCACATTATGTCCCTCTGCTGCCATCTTGACCCTTTCCCTTGATGTGGCTTCTTCTGTAAATCCTTAGTTATAACACTCTAATGTGAACTACTTTAGCACTGACAATGTCAAGTTTTCTTTTTTTGTCAACAAGGTCCAAATACATAAAAGAACCCTTGTCATAAAAAGACTTAGAGTACCTATGGGCGCTATTTATAAGTACATCAACATAGCTGCAAAAGATATAATTAATCATTAGCTAGGTTTTTGTCCACAAAAATACCAAATGACTTATTTATTGCTATTTTTTAGTTGTCCATCTGGTCCCACTGGTTTGACAACATTGCCCTTTCATTTTGGCATAAGGTAAGTAAGTATTAATCAGTGAGTTATAGGAAATTAGAGCCTTTAAGGCATATTTTAGAAACAACAAATTATTTTTGCTCATTCGTAACCATCTGCGGTGGGACAAATCCAGTAAGTGAGAGGCTATTACCTACAAGTAGATTAGTCACATTAAATATAATATTTTTATGTGTCATGGAAACGTTGCCACACTTTCAGTATTGGTTAGAAAATGGGTAGCCTAAAAGAGTTAACATCTCAAAATATTTAGGACAGCAGTTAGTTTCCTTATTTCTTGCAGTGGTTGTCAAATTCAAACTGAACCACAGCTATAACCCAATGACAGAAAAAAATGCACTACTAGCACCCGACTAGTGCTTTGTTCCCTGGTAGGTGGGCACTAGATGTGTATATGTACAGTGTGATTTTTAGAACCATAGCTCACAAAGGTATACATAAATCACAGTCCCTCCCTTAACAAACTCCCACAGAGTATGACGTGGTTACCTCTAAAGAAGCCAAAGAACATAATGATAGAGGAAAAATCAGTGGTCAAAATTAAAATCACTAATATTGGTACAAACCAACAATGTGTGTGTCTTGGTGTGAAGCACCAGAATCCAAAATAAGGTCGGCGGTATTCTTGCCTAAAATTCATAACCTGAATCAAATGAGATAAATATCAGACAAACTCAAAGTAAGGAAGAGTGTATAAAATAATTGGCCTGTACATTTAAAAATGTTAAGGTCAATAAGCCCCAAAAAATAGGAACTAATTTTTTTCCTGATTAAATGAGACTAAAGAAATACGGTTAGTGAATGCAATGAGTAATCCTGGATTGGGTCCTGGACCATGAAAAATGTCTATGAAAGATATTTCAGGAGAAACTGATGGAATTTAAATAGAGACTGTGGATTAAATGTAAAATGATGTAAGATATAAGATGATGTAAGAACATATCTTTGTTCAATAGAAGTCAACTACCTATATAAAAGGACTTAAGGGCAAAGGAGCCTGGTATCTTGAACATATTCTAAAATGATTAAAAGTATGCTTATTTTTAATTTTCCATAAATATACATACTTTTATTTTTATAAAAATGGGATTAAATACTCTGTTCTGCAACCGGTTTTGGTGTTTTTTTTTCACTTAACCATACAGCTTGGAGATATTTCCATGTAAGAATATATATTATTATTCTATTCCTTTAATAGAGTCATAGTATTTTACAGGCATTGACAGGTATTTAAGTAGTTTTGATTTTTTAATTTTATAAACAATATTTTATCAACCTTTCTTATACTCATTTGTATCTAACAAGCCTGCCCTAGTATAGAAACAGTTCCAAAAGTAAAATTATTGAATCAAAAGATATAAGCACTTTAAATACTGATTGATTCCACCAGATCACCCTCCAAAAATCTGAATAATTTGTCATTCCTTTCAGCAATGTATTAGTGTCTTATTTGCCCATAGACTCCTTACCACTGAATATTAACTCTTAAAATTTTATCCAACTTGTGTTTATGATGATCTTAATTTGTGTTTTAGGAATTACTGGAGAGGTTGAACTTTTAAAAAAGTGTGCATTGTCACGTTTGTTTGTCCTTATGACATCTACTAATATTTTTAAGTTTTGTGTACTGAATTCTTTCAACCTTTATCTTATGTATTCTGAGTTTTACTTCTTGTTTAGGAAGTTTTCCCTAGCCCTAAATTTAAAAAATATTCCTTTTCATTTTCTTCTTTATGTTTTAAAGTATTTAATCTTAATATAACAATTTTTATATAGAATGAGGTAGCTATTTAAATAAAAATATATTTCTAAATAAATGTCCATCCTTATTCCATTTAGTGCTTCATTATACTTTCTTTACTAATTTGAAATTCAATCTTCCATATACTAAATTCTCACTTACGTAGGTATCACTTTTTCTGTTCTCCCTAGTCACATCATTGTTATGTTTCTGAAACAATATCGTGCTATTTTAGCTCTGTGATATATGACAGTATAGGTCAGGCAATGCCCTCCCTCCACTACTTAGCCCTGCGCTTGTGATATAATAGTTAAGAACACAGACTCCAGAGCCAGTCTGGCCATAGTACCTTCTGTTCACTGTCACATCAGTTGAACTTTACCTTATGTTCTTTATATGTAAAATGTGTAAAAATATAGTATTATCATCATCATTATAGGACTGCTAGATTATAGTATTTGTGAGGATATAAAGAAATGAGTTAATATGTAGAAATTATTAGATCAGTGTTTATCATCTAATAAATACTCTATAAATGCTGCCTATTACCTCCTTACATTTTAGTTTTGAAAAATATGCTCATCCTTTTGCATTTTTTCTTCATGTGTACTTTTGCAACAGTTTTTCCAGTTTTTTAAATTTCCATAAATATGTATTACAATTTATTTATACTTTTTGAGTGCATTGGGTAGTAGATTAATTATACCTGAAATACTTTTTGTGTAGTTTGGTATTGTTCGACAATGAAGCTCTGTTTTTACCCCGGACCCACTATGGATAGAGCTGCCTGCTCTGACCATTGACAACCAGCTCCCAGGACTCCGAGGAGAATAGTGTGAAAATCTCTGCCGTAGCATAATTTTTGTCTTATTACACAGTCTCTAATGTATGTTTGCTTCAGTCAACTGTAACAGAATTACTGTATGTTTGTTTCAGTAAACCGTAATGGCATTGCTGTGCTTTATTATCTGAAAGTAGCCATTTGGTTTGCTCCATAAGAAAAACAGCCCTAGATGATATTCCAGAATTTGCAATTTCAGGAAAGAAAGCAATAAGTGACCTCTATCACCATCTGTCCCTGGCTGCAATTTACTAAAGAGACATAATAGATTAATGTGTATCATATAAATAAGTTTTGTTTAATTAAATTCTGTAAAGCCTATTTGTATGGAGTCACACTATAGCATATGGTTAGGTGAGATGATATTATAATTACATCCACATCACTATGGTAGATATGCTAACATTAATCTTGTATAAAATGTAGTACTTCAGTTTGTGGTTCAGTAGTACTGTTATTGGTTGTCTTCTTGATTTACTATAAACAGCTCCCTAAACTGTGAGTAATCCAATCAGCCTTCTGTATTTTATATTTATGTCATCACTTCTGTTGCTAAAAATACAATCCATAATTATTGTCATGAACATAGTCTGCTGACTACAAGGAGTTATAATAGGCTGCATTTGTTCTATTGTTATCCTTTGTTCGACCAAATGACAGCATGAACATAGGCTGGTTCTGGAGCATGAGCTAATAGTGCAGACATAGGATAACAGTGAACAGCTCTCTCTGTTCCAATGAGTAAGACAACTTTCCAGTTCATCTGAGAGAAGCACAGTCCAACATTATCACAGCCGTGTATCCATCTGTGGGTCTCAGTAGCCCTGAATGAGCACGTTGCAGAGACTGTGGCTGGTTAGCCAGTTTTTAAATGGTGCACACTGCTTTGCTTGTGTGAGAGTGAAAGGGACCACAGACGGGACTATTGTTTTAAGAGGGATACCAATAGTGGGTATCCTGATGCATTGTGTCATCAAAGTATACAATGTCACAGAAAATAATGGATGACTTTCAACAAAGGACTATTGTGTTGAGCCATGCTAGGTACTTTGAGCCATTTGAGAAGAAAAGAATCAATTTTAATTATTCTCTAAGGATAATCTTCTATATGACTAGTAGTTATAGGCTAGATCATTATATATGTGACTGGCATAACTTGCATTTTACTTTATAGGTATTAAAATTAGTGGTTTTTGTTGAACAATAAATAATAACCACAAACCTTGAAACTTAGAGTCTTTAGAATTCACTTAAACCTTTGAGCATTTTCTTTTCTTTAACCTAAAAAAAAACATCCACAATATGATTATATCTTTATTAGACATGCAGATTAAAAAGAGTCTTAGCAATAAAAAATGACTAATATCACAACTAGGAATTGTGGAGATGAATTCAAATCAGTCTGTCTAATTTCACAACCTCCAGCCTAACTTGAAATCACACTTGTCTCATTATAAATTCAATTTTTCCCCTAATCCAATCCTCCTTAATTTCTTCACTTGTTTTGAATATCTCCTGAAATACTTATAGTAAACTTCAAACATAAATCTCCAAGATGTAACAAAAGTTAACATCTTGGCATGTTTACTCCATTTTTTTTAAATATAAAAGAAGCAAACTATACAGATAATGTCAGCTTCCCCTATGTTCTTATTCTTGGTCACATACTTCTTATTTCCTCTCCAGAGACAACCACTATCATGAGTTTGGAGTGCGTTCTATCAAACAGTGTTTTTAATTCTTGTAGTACGTATGTATTATCTCTAAGTCATTGACAGTTAACTATGTGTTTATCTACATAAATGATATCATGTGGACAAATGTTTCTACAACTTTCTTTTTGCAATTGGACATGTAATCTAGTTGATTTAAAATTTACATAATAACATATCTGTGATTTTTTAATTCATTCCCCTATTGATGATTATTAGAGATCAGATTTTACTATTTCAAAAAAAATCTGCAGCAAAGAGCCTTCTGCACGTCTGCTTGTGCACATAGGTGAAGTCTGTCTAAGGTATGCACCTAAAAGTATGTTCTCAGTGGTCAGTGCCCACCTTGTCCAGTTATGGCCCCTTTGTACAATGCACCTTTTGTCCAATGTTACATAATACTCCATCAGGCTTGGAATATTTCTCTATTAAATAAGCCTATTTCTCCGTATTTGACAACACTAAATTCTTTTGAAAAAATTTTGTTTAATCCATTATTGTTATGAATTGAATGTGTCATCCTAAAACTCATGTTGTTGACATTTTAACCCTCAATGAGGTGGTATTAGGAGATACAGTTTTGGGAAGTGATTAGGTCATGAAGATGAGGCCATCACAAATGGGACAGTACCTTTCTAAAGGAGGCCTCAGAGAGCTCTCTTTGCTCGCCACCGTATGAAGATTTAATGAGAAAACAGCCTTCTGAATCAGAAAGTGAGCTCTCACCAGACACTCTGCTGGCATCTTCATCTTGGATTTTCTAATTTCTAGAACTGTGAGAAATAAATGTTTGTTGTTTAAGTCACCTAGTTTATGGTACTTTTGTTATAGTAGTTTGAAAGGACTAAAACACACACATATGTATATGTGTATATGTATATATGTATGTATATTTATATACATATATATTTTTTAAAAAAATAACAAATTAATATTGTGGCACCAATTACCACTAAGGTTAAAAGAAAGAACACTATTGGTCCCTTCAATTTCTGCATCTCTACCAAATCACATTACTCTCATTCTCTAGAATGACTTTTGTGTTCATCATTTTCTTTTTCCATATCGATTCTACCATCTGGGTGTGAATATTTAGCTTTGAAAACTTAAGCCCTGGCTCATGTGGCTCAGCAGATTGAGTACCGGCCTTTGAACCAAAGAGTTGCCGGTTCTATTAAACATGCCTGGGTTGCAGGCCAGGTCCCTGGTAGGGTGCTCAAGAGGCAACCACACATTGATGTTTCTCTCCCTCTCTTTCTCCCTCCCTTCTCCTCTCCCTAATAATAAATAAATAAAATATTAAAAAAAGAAAACTTAAGGAGTAAGCGCACACCTAGGTGTATAAGAAAAGAAATATAGTCATTATTAGAAACAGGCTTTCAAGAGAAGCTTTGCTGATAGGGTTATGCAGACATAAAAGAGAGCCTTCTAGAGACGTGACTGAGTGAGACCAGTTTCCTTTCATCTCTCTGCTGCTTTTCAGCTTACAGAATTTTGTTGCTCTTGCCTTTATTCTGTGTTTCTTGTTTTTGAAGTCACTAAAGTAAACATTGTAAAGGCTGAGGTCAAATTTAAAATGAAATAGTGTATTTTTGGTGAAAATGTAGGCAAGCCAAAAAATTCCTACTGAGTACACTTTATCATTTTATTAACCATTTTCCTTAAATCTTTTAAAACAAAATGTCATGTATGAGATTCTATGCATCCAAAAAAGATCTTGAAAATGTTCTTTGGAATGCTACACACTTATTCAAATGAAACTAAGTAATTTGAAAGTATGGGTATAAGTTGTAAGAATCTTAAATGTGAATCAGAAAAAAAGTCACATAGCTGAAATAGGGGTTCTTTCTGCACACAATCAAATGCTGGAGCAAAACAGTAAGTGAAATGCCAGTCAGAAATATTCTCTAGCAGAAGCTGCAGAATATGTGATGAGTCAAAAGGAAAAATATAAGAAATATAACAAATGGTATAGACAAGGCTCTCAAAAATAAATTATTAATTTAAATGATGGCACCTTCTAAGAATATCCAATATGCTAGGGACTGGGAATCTAAAGGAAAAATATATGGACCATGCCTTTCAGAAACTCATAGTCAAATGGAGGAAGCTGACTCTCAAATTACAGCAGAACTCAAAGTTTATGTCCATGATTTTCCCCTCTCTCCCTAGAACATTTTTTCCTACTGCTTGACTGGCTTCTTATCTTTTAGGTATCAGCTAAAACGCCGCCTCTCCTGACCACCCCCTCGGACGGACACCTCCCGTCTGCACGTTCACTGTCACTGCTTCTCCCAGCGTTCTGTTTGTTTCCTGAACAGTTAATCAAAATGCGTGATTGTTTCACTTTTATTTGCCCCTCTTTCTTTCTGTCTCCCACCACTGGACACAGGCCATATCTATTTTCTTTCCCATTTTATCTTCAGTGACTGAAGCAAGCCTCGATACAGCATTTTGGGGGAATTTAGTGGTATTTCCTATCTAAACTTCCTATCAGCACATGAGCTATCTTGAAAGATTTGTAGGAGTAAGTTAATGATAGAATACTTGGGGGAAGTCATTTCAGTCAAGCAGTGATGTATGTGAGAAACCACAAATTATTTGATACCGTTGGAATGAATACTTTGGTGATGAGGATAAAAAAAGAGAAAAATAACATTAAAAAGGAAAGCTGAACAAATGCGTAAATTTCTGCCTCATTACAAAGCTTTGAAGATCACTGCAGTATTTTAAGCAGCGGTAACATAAGAATAACATTTATTTTAGAAAGATAAATCAGAGAAAAGTAAGCAGGATGGATATTATTGAACTAAGCTACAGTTGTAACTATCATTGACACAGTAGTTATCATCTAGAAAAATAAGAATTTTAACTTTATATGAGTTCATATAGAGAAGAAAGATGAAGAGCCTTAGAAATTAACAGTATTTAGTGATCTACTTGATATAGTTAGTAAAGGAGCTAGACAAATCACATGTCTTTTTAAAATCTTTCGTATGGACTGTTATGTAGAAAATAATGCCAAATACTAAAAGAAGGAAAATATGAGGACTATTTTGACGTAGATAGGGAGGGAAGCTGAGAAGTAATGTCACCTTTAGGTTGGGCTTTTGCATGCATATAAGATGCTGATTTTATAACTGTAAATACTTTGTCATTAAAATGTTTTTTATTCACTGGAACCCCTCATGTGACAGTTTCTAAATATGTTAAACATATATTTCTCTTTCTGTTACACTCCTTTGACACTCTACAATGAATAACTGTCCAGATATTTAGAGAATAAAATAAAAACATGTTTCAAGAAAACGAGAATCCACACTCAAGATTCTCTTAATTATAAATTCTTTAAGTTCTTTAAGAACTTAAAGAACTTAAATTCTGACATATAAAGAAAAACTAATGCCATTTAAATAATTATTTTGAAAAGTTCATTTTTGTTGTGACCAGAGGAAGAACAATAGCTTTATTATGAGCCTATCCTACTAACTGAATGCAAATAATGACTAATTCCCATATCATGTCTTAATTTTGTAAAGAAAATCAAAATGCTAAGACAGAGTCACTTATTTTTATGCAAATATAGCAGACATAATACATTAATGCAAACTTAATATATAGCCCATGTATATAGAAAATGTACATACATTGAACTGCTTTAAAAGGATTAGATCTGATTGTGTTTACATGTGACAGAGGAGAACTTTGAAAAAGGAATACATTATTTCATAGTCAAGGGGAGATTTTTTATTATTTATTTATTTATTTATTTTTTAAAGACTTTATTTATTTATTTTTAGAGAGAGGAGAAGGGAGGGAGAAAGAGAGGGAGAAAGCAATGTATGGTTGCCTCTCACATGGCCCCCACTGGGGACCTGGCCCACAACCCAGGCATGTGCCTCGACTGGGAATCGAACTGGGACCCTCTGGTTCCCAGCCCGTGCTCAATCCACTGAGCTACACCAGCCGGGCGGGGAGATTTTTTAAATACATAAATAATTCAAAACAAAGCATTTTAATATTTTTATTTTGAAATTTCCTAATCTTGAATCTAAAATTTAAAGCAGATACTCATTGTTTTTCTAATCTAAAAATGAAACAAATGCATCTATCTGCAAAATGTGAACAAAAATATTTAGATAAAATAGCTGATATTGCTACTAAAATATTAATAGTTTGGATGCCATGTTAATAAAAAGGCAAGATAGTAGATTATGAAAAAATAATTAATCAACTTATTTTTAAGGTGTTTTAGTTCCTCAAAATACAAAATGGGACAGTGAACTTAAGGGAAATTAGACAAATAATTATAATAAATACTAGGTATTTATAGATACATCCTTATTCTTTTTCTGCCATAATGTAAAATCTACTGATGCAAAATCATACCATCAGATTTATCGCCTGTGTAATCTTTACCTTCTTATCTTTAACATCTGGAAGTTTACCAACATAAAGTTCACATTTTAGTTAAAAGTCAGACATTCTATTTAATAAATTAAAATTTTGGCCATATGCCCTTATCACTAAGTCTCATAATGTTAAATAATACCAGAATTCTCTCTACCCAAATCAGCCTGTGTATGTGTTATATACACAATGTTGTTATGTTGAAAATAGACATGTGTCTTGAAAAGAAAAGGTAAAATAAGCCAAGTAAGTAAAATGTGAATAATGGGGGGAAAAATCTGAGAAAAACCAAAAGGAATAAGAGTTTCTTGAAGCAGTGTCTAGTTTCTGGTCTATGGCAGAAAGGGTTCTATTTTAGGCTGAGACATCTTGTTGTACCAGAAGTCAAGGTGCCTTCAAAATTAGTGGGGTAAGCCCTGGCTGGAGTGGCTCAGTTGGTTGGGCATAATCCCACAGACTGCAAGGTCACCGGTTCGATTCCTAATCAGGGCACATATCTGGGCTGCAGGCACTGTTTCCAGTCAGAGAGCTTGCAGAAAGCAACCAGTCGATGTTTCCCTCACACATGATGTTTGTCTTCCTCTCTTTCTTCCTCCCTTTCCTTGTCTCTAAAAATAAATAAATAAAATCTAAAAAAAAAATTATTGTTTTAAACTTGTACTCTCCAGGTAGCGTAGACTTAAAAAATATATGTGAAATTTATTGAATTTCAAATAAAATTATAATCAGAAATGAAAATGATTATAATACCCCTCTCTCAATGATGAATAAATTAAGCAATGAAGACATTCAGTATGCTAGAAGAGACTCAAACAACTAACACACTTACTGTAGTGGAAATATACAGAATTCTATAGCATGCAATTGCCAATTGCTGAATGCATAATTTTAGCGTGTGTATGTATATATATATATATAAAACTTATAAAATTATGTTTAAATTTCAAACAATAAATTGACAAAAATACCAGAGAATCATAATTATACAGACTATATTCTGCTTAAAATGCAAGTAAAATATATATTAGCTACAAAAGTACCTATTACACAGGCACTTTCACAAATATGTTGTAACATTCACAAAAGGTATTACAAAAAATATAATTTCTAATATATGTATAACTGAAGACTCAGAAAGAGAGGGAAAAGCAAATGGGGTAGTGGAAATATGTATAAAGATACAATGGCTGAGAATTTTCCAAAACTATTATAGAATTTTAACCCACCAATTTAAAAAGCTCTACAAACCTAGTAAGATAAATAAAAACATCACACTTAGGCACACTATAATAAAACTGCTGGAAATCAAAACAAAAAGAAAATCTTAATAGCAGACAAAGAAAAAGAAAATATATCATATTTAAACTAAAATTAACAAAACAGGCAATTCTCAACAGAAACAGAAGGTTTTTTTAAAAAAATGACATCATTACAATGAAGACAAAGAATGGTCAACTTTGACTCCATATCTAGTTAAAATACCCTTCAAAGTCAACATGAAATAAAAATGTTTTCTGACAAACCAGAAACGCTATGACCACTGTTCTAAACTAAAAGAAGCATTAGCAGGGTGTCCAACCCTCAGCCCACAGGCCTCTTGCAGCCCAAGATGGCTATGAATGCAGCCCAAAACAAAACTGTAAATTTACTTAAAACCTTTTTTGCTCAACAATTTTTGATAGTGTTTGTGTATTTAATGTGTGGCTCAAGACAACTCTTCTTCTTCCAGTGTGGCCCAGAGACGCCAAAACGTTGGATACCCCAAGGGAATAATTTAAGCAGAAGAAAAGTGATTTCAAATGGAAACATAAAGATAGAGGAAACATACCAAGAAATAAAAAGGATAAATATTGAGCAAACATAAGTGAATATTAACTATAAAAAATTATCTGGGGAAACTTTATATGCTCTAGTCTAGAAGGTAAACAGTTTAGAAATTCTACTCTATCTTAACCAGTAAAAAGATGTACTGAAAAATCAACAACTTTTCTTAGATCCATCAAGAAATAAGGTCACAGAGCAAACTACTGCCCTAAAAATTAGAGAGATAGATGGGGAAGTACAAAGACAACTTACTGGAGCAGAAATCCACAAGCAGAAACTTCTGCCAGAACTAGTGTTGGGGTAGGGAAACCTGAATGGTAATTGACAAACTGCTGGAGGCTCGGCATGCACAAACCTGAGAGTTAAAAACTTCAGGGAGACCCAGTCACAGGGGAGTCCTCAAGCTCTTGCGAGTTTTAGCTCCAGGAACTTGACAATTGCAATAAAAGTACACTGTGCAGAACGTTTGTGGTGGGGAAGACTGTGGGGTGGTAGGGCAATTGTAGGGCTACGGGAGCTCCCTGTACATTATGCTCAATTTTACTGCAGACTTAAAGCTATCTAAAATTAAATCCTCTTAATTAACTCATACCATACTAATAAAGTTTTTGTTGGCTTTTGAGGGCTTACAATGTTCAGTTTTGGACTTTGGAGGTAGTTCATGGGTGCTAACTCTATGATTACTAAACCTGTACATTTACATAATAAACTTTTAGTTTTTGCTATATTTACAAAAGGAAAACAACTACAGAAATAGAAAAAAGGCAACAAATTGGTTAACAAAAATTCAGGGAAAAATGTAGAGATTAGGGAAAAGCACCCAAGTTGCTTTAAAATTATTAATGTTTTATTAAATTTGTGGCTAATTAAGTATTACTTTTTATTGTTGTTCTTAAAAATGCAACATGTACTACGTGTATCTCACCATAAAATGGTAAATATAAGTATGGTTGACCATTGAGCCAAACAGGTTTCAACTGCATGGGTCTACTTACATGTGAATCTTTTTCAAGAAGTACTGCAAATTATTTTCCCTTCCTTGATGATTTTCTTAATGTTTTCTCTATCTTATTTTATTCTAAGAATAAAACAATAAAATAAATAAATAACAAATATAACATAGAAAATATGTGTTAGCTGTTTATGTTATCAGTAAGGATTCTGGTTGACAGTGGAGTTAAGTTTTAGTAGTTAATTTCTTGGGGAATCAAAATGTATGCATGAATTTTTGACTGCATGGGGCAGGGGTAGACTTCCCTTATACCATGCTGTTCAAAGGTCAACTGTATTGTTTGTTTAAAATATTTTAAATTATATTTTAAACTTAAAAGGCTAATGAAGGTAAAAAAAATCCAGACTGTCAATTAAAATAATTTTTTTTCAAAAAGTTTTGTTGTAAAGCTAAACCAAAATTGGGAATTTGATGTAAAAGAGGAAAAGATACAATACAGTTTAAAACAAAGACAGGAGGTACAAAAACCATTTACATGTTGTTGAGAATAGTCCTCTAAACAGGGCAGTATGATGGAGGAAACAAATAGAAACTGCAAAAAGAAGGCCTGTAAACTGAGAAGAATAGAAAACCAGAGTTAAAAGGAAGCTTTGACCTTTATTTTTTTATTTTTTAAGATTTTTTTATTTTTTATTTATTTTTAGAGAGAGGGAAAGGGAGGGAGAAAGAGAGGGAGAGAAACAGCAATGTATGGTTGCCTCTCACATGGCCCTCACTGGGGACCTGGCCTGCAACCCAGGCATGTGCCCTGACTGGGAATCGAACCAGGGCCTCTTGGTTCCCAGCCCACGCTCAGTCCACTGAGCTACACCAGCCAGGGCAGAAGCTTTGACCTTTAAAAGAGGTAAATGTGACTCTCATGTTTGAAATGGAGAAGGAAGAGGATATACTTCCTTCCTGATGCCAGTAACAGTGTGCTTTGAGTGATAAAATCAGAACGTTACTATTGGTTGCTTCATTTTCACAATGATAATTTCCTGAGAGGCGAGGAAGGATTGATGGGGGGCTTTTAGAAATAAGATGACGTTTCATCTGAGAGAACATTCCTAGATAGAATTGTTTGTCAGTACTGTAGTTTAAATATTCATAACTTGGGGGTTCATTTGGCAAATTACAAAACCAGGCAGACTAGTTTTCCACTTGGCAGTGAATGAGAAATAGAACAGTCAGGTTGAGTGAGTATTTATTTTTGCATAACCAGGACACAGACGCATACACAACAAGAAAGACACTTTTCCTTTAAGATCGTGATGAAGAGTGAATGGATTGATGAGAAAATAAAGGCAGAAACTTTTGGAAAACCTTGACAAATTTGATTGTAAAGGGGTAAAAAGATAAAAATGGTAACTGAAACAATAAGTCTGAATAAAAGAATATTTCAAAGTTTAATTTAGTTGTGTTTTATTAAGATGGTGTTGTGCATTGAACTGTGTCACCCCCCAAAATATATGTGGGAAGTTCCAACCCCAGTACCTCAGACTATGGTCTTATTTAGAAATAGGGTCACTGCAGATATAATTAGTTAAGATAAAAACAATGCAGTAGGATGGGTCTCTGATTTAATATGACCAGTGTCATAAGAATATGGCCATGTGAAAACAAACACACGTATGGAGAATATGATGTGACCACAAGGGTAGATATTTCTTGGATTTGTGAAGCTGTAACCAAAGAACTCCAAAATTGTCGGCTAACCACTAGAAGCTAGGGAAGAGGCCAGGGAGGATTTCCCTACCCATATCAGAAGGAGAATGACTCCATGGGTACCTTGATTTAGAGCATCTGGCCTCCAGAACTGTGGGACAATCCATTTCTGTTGCTGAACCCATTCCATTTGTGATGTAGTAGTCCTAGGAAACTCGTATAGACAGGAAGACTCACACAAGTTAGAAATGTTGGGAATGGGTCACCCAGAAGTGAAAGAGTGGAGACATATGAGAAATGAGCGACTGATGGGGCAAGCTCCTGGAGCAGAAGGAGAAAAAGGCTAACTCGGAGAATGGCCTTAGGAGAAAAGACACTTCGTGAACTTAGTGAGATGAAAGAAGAGAAGTGAGGTAGTTCCTATTTATTATTTTCACTTTCTCTAACACTGAGGAGGTAAATTCATCTCTGATTATGAGCAGTGCCCTGATTTCATAGAAGACTTGAGAGAAGAAAATTTTAAATAACTTCTGGGGAGAAAGAAAGAGAAAGCTGAGAGGCTGTATAAGATTCCGAGTCTCCTGATTCAAAATAGAGTGCTAACGAATGTATTTACAATTTGGTTTGATACCAAGCCAATTCAAACTTGTACTTTTATTTTATCAGTCCAACTTTAAAAGAACGATTTGATAATAAACATTTTATTTATTAAACTTGAAATCAATAATATATATTTATAAGCTTTTTTGCCCTCTCATATCCTCTAAGAAACCCATTAATTCCAAGGATTGTGTGCATGTTGCTGATGTTCTCTACTTGTGTACCATGAGTAGAAAATGTGAATTAAAGCTGGTGGAAGCTACATAAACAGAAACGGTGGAATTCCTATCACATCTATAAATTTCCTTAGTCCTTCAGTTTATTTTATAATATACATGACCATTCATTAAGTAAATGACATCTAACATTTTATGTTTTAGTATATGTGTAGAAACAGATTTGTTTATTAGCATACTTAAGGATTTATTAATATAGATAAAAGCATCCAGTTAACACAAATCTGTAATAATAAGCCAACATGGAATTTTGAGAGGATCCTTATTGATTTCTTGATACACAAGTTTAGGATTATATTTAATTCCCATCACCTAGATTCACATCATAAATAAATGTCTAATTAGCTGCATGTCTGGGAAATATAAAAAGGTCTCCATCCATAAGGAGATAGATACAACAAAGCTCAGTATAATAGAAAATATGCACATTTACAATGAAAAGGATAACTAACACGCATATAATGATAAACAATAAATTCTTCAAAATTAAGCCCACATTATTTGTGGTGCAGTTACTAGTTCATTGGTTGAAAGTAATGATAATTGTAATAAAGACACAATGAAGTTGATTAGTAATTAAAATGAGGAACTAAAATTGTGTTGTGTTAGCATTGCAAATGCTGCAGAAAAAAATATGAAACTCTTTATTTTCTAAAGGTAGGTCTTATTTATATTCATATCCCCAAATTTCTCCTCAAAGCCGATCCTCTTGTGAGTAACGAGGCCACACAGCTCAAAGGCACAGGCTGCTGAACAATCAACCATGTTCAGAACCCCACTCTACCGGTCAGTAGCTTTGTGACCCTGGGCAAGGTACTTCTCCTTCTCCTGAAGTGTCCTTATCTGAAAAGCGGAAATACTATCACCCGGTAGCATTGTTGTTAGTACTAAATAAATTAACACAAAAAATATTTAGAGCAGAGCCTGGTACAAATTAAGATCTAAGTAAATACTTAAGATATTTTTACTACATCCCCTGTCTCAGCTAATAGCATCGTGTATAGACAGTTGCAGAAACTAGAAATCTGACAGTCAGCTTTAAATCCCACCCTCTCATCATATTTATGTTTTAAAGAATTTGTGAACATATCCTTCAGTCTACTCTGCAATGTTCTAGCTTTAGATTGCCTTCAGTCTGTAACCTGGACAACTGACTGAGTCTCTGACCCTAACCCCACTTGCCTTCACTCAGGTCTGTTTCCGTATCTCATTACATACCTTCTCCCTTTCTCTCTCCCTAAACACCCCACATCCAAATCAAATCACGTTACTTCTTTTTTTAAAAGACTAAAAGCTTCCAAAATAAAGTCCAAATTTGTCATCATTTCACATCAATTACAATATGAAAGGTCACTGTTCTCAGAACCTGCTCTGCTATTTCACACCTCACGGCTTTGCACTCTTTTCCCTCCATCTTCCACTTGGGGCTCCTTTTTCTTTCTTCTCTACTTAATTAGGATCTCCTTCCTTTCCCACTGTGCATAGGTCACTTCTTCTTATTTGACATTTTAGCACAACTTCTCTTTAATAACAACAAGAGTACCAATAACAATAGCTAACATAAATGTACAATTATGGGTCATTCACTATTACAGAGACAGGTGTTACCTGATTTACTCCTCGGAACAATCCCATTGCATAGGTGTTGTTATCAACCTCATTTAACAATGAGAAAACTGTGCGGAAGAGTTAGATACTTGTCATCGACCACTCGGCTGGTGACATATGGAGAACACTTTAAAGTCATACAGGATGATTTGAGACTCAAAGCTACTGAGAGTACTACTGCCTCTCAAACACGCTACTCAAACATACCGTATTTTGCCATGTATAATGTGCACAGATGTTTTTGGCCCAAACTTTTAGGAAAAAATTTTTGTTTTAATTTTTTAATTCAATTTTTATTTTTTTATATTTAGATAATTGTTTTCTGTATTAGGAAGGAATTTTAGAATTTATTTTTAAACATATAATGGTACAAAAAATTTTATGTAACAAATAATTACCAAACACAAGGACAGATACAAGGTACAAGAACTTTTAAAAGAAATAAAAACATTTATATAGATAATGGAATTAGTACTACCCATGTATAATGTGCACCCTTATTTTTCCCTCAAAAATTTGGGCAAAAAAGTGTGCATTGTGCACAGCAAAATATGGTAGCACCGTTGTATTATCATAAAAACCTATATATGTCTCTTCCAAAATACAATGATTTCTTCATATTGGTACCTCCAGTAACACAGAGTGCACAATAATTAATAAAAGAACAACAAATGAATCCATGAATAAATCAGAACAAATGAAATGAATAGCCAGTATTCAATGGATTGCCTTTCTTACATTGTGGGTATATATTATATAAATAGTACTTTTTATTAACAGCTATATTGAAGTATAATTGTAATACAAAAACTACACATATTTAATGCATGTAATTTGCTGGGTTTGAATATATCCATAGACCTGTGAAACTATCACCACAATCAAGCTAATAATTTCAACCTCATAGGAGGAAAAGCATAAGGAAAATAAAATAAAAATGAAAGTTGCTGCAACAACTGAATTGATATTATTCCAGGTCTACAAAATCACATGAAATCAGATCATAAAAGAACTTGCCTTGATTTACCAATTTTTCAAGTCCTGAAAGCACCAGCCGTAGTGCTTCTGCAGACTTCTAAGATAGCCTTTCATCAAATTGGGCCTTAAGAATCCTAGATGTCTAAACTCTTTTTCCAAGGTTGTTAGATATAAATTAAAAAATCAGTGTACGTGAAATTGGTTTAATCTCAAAATCAAGAATATTCTCATAAAACATTTTCTATCTATCTGCCTATCTATCATCTAGCTATGTTTTGTTCTAGCAATAGAGTATTGTTTTAGTAAAATTTCCAGATCATGGGGACAGCTCAGAGTGGCCTCATACAACTGAGATACATAATTTGGTACCTTAGATGTCTGGAATATATTTCTCCAAAGTCAAAGAAACCAGCCACATTAGTTGTTCAACAAAAAGTTAGATTTAATATTGCAATATAGATCTTTCTTTATTGAGCCTCTGACTTTCTAAATGTTTCCAAGATTATGTTTATATATTTGTCATTGTTTTTTTAATAACCACATGAAATTGAAATCATACCATGAGTTTTTATTAGCTTTTATTTATTTACTTATATATGTGTGTATTTATTTTTTAAAGATTTTATTTATTTATTTTCAAAGAGAGAAGAAGGAAGGAGAAAGAAAGGGGGAGAAACATCAAGGTGTGGTTGCCTCTCATGCATCCCCCACTGGGGACCTGGCCTGCAACCAAGGCATGTGCCCTGACTGGGAATCAAATCAGCGACCCTTTGTTTTGCAGGCCAGCACCCAGTCCATTGAGCCACACCAGCCAGGGCTGTATTTATTTATTTTCTAACCTTATTCTAGAAAGAAAAGATATAAAGTTTTCTATGCGTTTTGCATTTTAGCTTGAACTTAGATACCTTTATGTTTAACTTCCTAATTTTAAAAAATATAGGTGTTTTTATTTACCCATTTGCTAATAACTTTCAATTTAATTGTATTCTACCAAAGAAATATATTCTGTGTAATTTTAATTTTTGAATAAAATTTTGATATGAAAAATTTCATAAAATAATTTTCTATGAAACTTCAATTCTAGGAATGTCTTAAGAAAATAACAGAACTTACACAAGGATTCAGCTGCAAGGACTCTACACATTGTTACGTATAAACACAAACATTTTGAGGAAACATATTGTTATATGAGTTGTGACAAAAAGCACAAATCAGATCACTCTGCACTTGTTAAAAATCATGACTCAAAGAAATTTAATGATATGAAAAGACGTTTTTAGATTAAATAAAAATAAGACATTATAAAACAGTAAATGTAAATATTCTAGTTGTATACACACATACATCTGGAGGTAAAGCTTTGAAATATTATTGTTGTGTGATAAGATGGAAATAATTTTTATTATTCTTATCTATATTTTTAAAGCTTCTATATCTATTAACTTTTAAAATAGTTTTAAAGATCTATATTAATACAATCTATACACAGAATGGAAAGCTTAAAATCATGTTTGATTTGGTTTACCTTGCATATTTAGGACAAAGTTAATGCAAACAGGAACTTGTATTTACCCTAAGTAGGGACAGTTAAAAGCTTTGATTCGAAATACATCACAGTTTCTCATATATTTAAAACATAAAACACAAACTTATACATAAAATATCTATTGCTACTGCACATTCTTTCAAATGGTCATGTATACTGAGCCTAGACTACCCAAATTGACTCGGAGCTTTGGGAGTCTAATTATGGTTTCACGGTGGAGTCTAAGAACCCCTGATTTTCTCTTGCATTCACCATAAAGATACCTGTGTAAGCAAACAAAGAAAGCAAGATATTTAGACATAATTATAATCTCCTTTTATCAAACATCTACTTAAAATTAATTTTATGACTACAAATGTCATCCAGCATTTATCTGTATTTAGAGAGGCCCTGAATAAGCATGTATTATTTATTATTATTTTGGTAAAATAGTCAATGTAACAAGCAAAGAAATGAAGTAAGATATAAATATCAGGAAAAAATAAGTATCATTATTGCAGATGTATTTGCCTAACTGGAAAGCATATAAAGGTAAAGTGAAAAACTCTTGGAACTTTTAACATTGTTCAGTAGATGGCTAGCTACATATATGATTAAAATAATTGTTAAAATAACTAATAAGAAACAAACATAACCTAACAAACATAACATTAAAACTAGTTATTCCAGTACTCTCAGTGAGTCTATGAGCTATCTGATATTTTAAAATAAACTGATTTTCACTTAAAATAATAAGATTTTACTCCACTGTTGACAACTAAAATCTTTGAAAAAATTAAGGGAGCAATATTACATAGATAGATAGATAGATGTAAAAGGACATTAATATAAATATATAAACATTAACAGTGGGTATTCTGTATCATGACATTTGAGGTGATTTTCACCTCAATAAAAATATTAGTTCACCCAGAGATTTTCTCTAGTATGGCAATAATTAATTAGTAAATAGGACATAAAGTATCGATAGAGTAATCTCTGTGGCAAATAGCTAGCTGTCCACCAACAAACACACACACGATATATAACTGAGGGCACAGCTAGACTGCAGTTCTGAGCCCCCCTTGCAACTGGATATGGACACGTGATTGTTTTAGTAAATGATTTATCAGGAGAAGTGATGTGCATCACTTCCAAGACTGGTCCATACAAACCTCTCATGAGCAACCCTCCACATTTTTCACCCTCATTTCTGGCTGATGGTCATGCCTCTGGTGACCTTGGCATCTACATTATAAGATGGCTGAATAGCCATCAATCTTCCCTGGATGTGTGCATAGAGAAAGGTCAGCTATCAACCTGAATCACTGCCTAACTCTATTAGATGAGAAAGAAGAAACTTTTTTTAAAGGGACTGAAATTTTGGTGCCCGTTAGGTTAGCCTACTCAGCACTTACACACCATCTCCTCTTCTCCCATCATCAACCTTTCCCTCTGGCCGTCATCTTTCCAAATTAGGATTACTTGTAGTGCTTCTCTAGGCTTTTATTTTCTTTTCCAAAAACTTCCTGCCTTCAATACCTGCATACATATTTCTAAAAAGTCTCACCTATCATGTAAATAACAGATATCATTCCAAGTTTAGCATAATGTTTGCACTTTCTCTCAGCTTCAAAGCTAATAAGTTATTTTTGTAATTTTACTTTTATGTGGATATTTCTAATATTTAATAAAGGAAGACTAAATGCCTGTTTTCATATTGACATATTTTACTAAGACTTTGATTTGGAATTATTTCTCTGTTTTTTTTTTCTATTAGTATTTTTAAATTTTTCCGTAACAAATGTGAATTGCTTAGTAGTTTTTGATGAAAAGGAGGGGAAGGCTTGTTAAAGTACATATTTATCCAATTGTTCACTCACAATTTGTAATTCATTTAAACTCAAGTTCAGATAGAGACAAACATTTCTGTCATTCCCAATCTGGTTTCACTTTCTCAAAAAAAGTCACGTGCACAGGACGGTCACGGTAACAAACGTTGAGGAACAACCTGCATTTGGAGGATGCTCTTTCTTTCCAATTTCCACCTTCAGTGCTCTAACACCTCCCAGGTTGAGAACTGAAAATCTGTTCTCTATTTCAAAACCTTCTATGTGTACATAACTACTGAAGCAGCCTTCCTGCCAAACTTCCAACTCTGATTTTCAAAAATTCCTGGATCATTCATGGCTTTTCCAACTGTGCTCTGTTACCTGCTCTGTGAACATTCCATGATTCCTCAAACAGATGTACTCATTACTTCCATTTATATGATCTTATTTAGCAATTCTATATGTTGCTTTCCAGAACAAGTTTTATCACAGATATCTTGATCTCTTCTGTGCTCCTTAAACTTCAAGCTCCTTGAGATCAGAGACTGTGTCTCATTTTTCTTTATATTTTATATACCCTTTAGCATAATATATACATATAAATCATTTCATTAATTAAATTGAACAAATATCCCACTTTAGTCAATGTTTTTTCTTCTAACCTGCCACTGAAATCCTGTTTTCCTCACAATTCCAGGTAATAGGACCACTTCCTTCCAAGAATAAGATATGGATACTGGTGGCAAGATCACTACTGGAGTTTCAGAAGAAATAAGTGGAGAGAACGTTGCTTCTGAAATCACTAATAGGGATACATTTAGAAAAGAGAAACTTCAACAGCAGTTTTGGTGACACAAAATTTGGAGTTTTTAGATTTAGCTACATATTGGTTAGTAGGATTAATAGGGGGCCTAATTAGTTTTTCAAACATGATGTCATTGGAAAATACAGTCCAAGCTTCAACCACCTGGCTAGAATGGCACTTTTAGAATAAAATGCATTCTTAGTAACAAACTTATAATAATAAAAAAACAACTGACGCTGCCAACAGCACAACCCACTATCAATCTTAGAAGTGCATTCTTTTCAGTTCTCAGTGTAGTTGATACACTGAGCTATCTACAATGATAGATCTTCTTCAAATTTTATGATCCATCTTGAGTAGAAGGTTTTGTGGTGTTGTCAGGTATAAGAGTTATGTATACTCTGCAAATATTTGTCATATCATAGAAAGCTTCAACTTAGGGAGGAGGTATATAACTTTCCTTGTTCTATGTAATCTGAGTTGCAATGTTTTATGTTTCGAGAGCAACTATACCTGAAAAGGCAGAGCAATGGGAAAATCCAGAAATGGTATTTTGAAATCTGGACTTTGTTAGTCTATAATTTCTATCATAGGCTTTAAAAAGGAGAGAAAACCTCCTCAATACATTTTTAATATTTATCACTAACATTTACACCAACAGAAGAATTTCTCCATTGCACAAATCCAGAATGATTTTGTTTTCAAAAATAGCAATTAATTGTGTTACAAACAATATATATAATGAAATATTATTCATCCATAAAAAGGAATGAAGCTCTGGTATTTAATAAAACATGGATGAAACTTGAAACCATTGTGCTGAATGAAACAGACCAGACAAAAAAGGGACAAATACTGTGTGATTCCACTTATGTGAAATCTCTATGACAGGTAACTTTATGGAAACAGAAAATAAGTTAGAGGTGACCAGAAGCTGTGAAGTGGAAGGAATGGGGGATTACCATAGTTACTGTTTAATGATTACAAAGTTTCTATTTGAGTTGATGAAAAACTTAATAGTGATGATGATTGCACAATATTATGGATGTCATTAATACCACTGAACTGTACACTTAAAAATGGTTAAAGTGGAAAATTTTAGATTTTATATTTTATCACAAAAAATTGCAATTCATGGACAGTGATATGACCAAAAGAAAGTATAGCATTGAATTTTATGCCAGTGACAATCCTAATATTTTTAACTTAGATTAAGTTTTATTCCTGTTCAAGAATTGAGACTACATCAAGTAGCCATATCATTAATATTGACTAGTTACTCTGAAAAAAAGAAGCTGTACAACTTGTGGAAATAAATAAGTCTTTAGAATCTGCACTATAACTTTAAAAGTCCTATCTAACTAACTTTCTATCTATCCATCTCTTTCAAACTGAAATTAAGCCAACCAAGACACTAATCACTTCAGAAGAAAAGGTATTTATAGGTATTAATAAGGTAAGGATAAAAAAACACTAAGAAAATTCTGGTGTTTGGAGAAGAGAAGTTGAGAAATGTATGTATACATGTGCTAGTGCATGCATATTTCAAAATGTGGAATCAGTAGATATCAGGTTAAGGTTAAGTAGGTTGATAAAATAAAATAACTTCTCTTTACTTTAGTGGAAAGGACTGCAAAGGTGTTGGTCACCCACAAGGCTTCCAGATGTTATTATTGCTGTGTAAACAACTCTTTTGGACAGTGTTCCAAGTCTTTGGATGAAACTTTCCCTTGAACATCTGGCAGCTAATCTGACTACTTTTCCACCCTTCACTAGATATTTGCAAGGCTTTTCCACATCAGTCCTATAAAAAGTTAGAATAAGAGGGTAGAGAGAGCCTCTTTCCTGGAGCACAGTGTCCTTTGCCATTTCCCATTGTAGTTTCATATTGCATGAACGCCTTTCCAAGGAAAGACCAGAGTATAAGAAAACAGCATGGGAGCGGGCTTTTGCCCTCCACCCCACCCCCCAGAGCATGGTGGTGATGGTTCCATAAAGTTTTTGTTGAGTCAGGAGAAGATAAAAATGAATTTGGAATAGAGAGGGACAGAGATTTTTCTCCCAGTGTATTCTTCTGCTCATTATCTCCTCAAAATAAGGTGACAACCTTGATGTAAAGAAAGGTAAGAAAAGAAACTTCAAAAATGAGGCAGTTAAACACAAGAGGGGAAAAAAGCCTGTAACTTGCTTCCAGGGATGAAAGAAAATTAAAAGAAAGGTTAAAATTCATCAGTGTTTCCTTCGTTATGTTCTCCTTCCTCCTCCTAATCATCATCTTCACTTTATTCACCTTTATCTTCATCCCCTTCTTCATCAATATCTTCCAACACTATGTATCATTATTTATCATTATCATCTTCCCCTTCCCTTTTTCATTACCCAAGTCAGGAATCAAGTAGTACCACAATGGATTTGGCCAAATATCATCTTTCATGACTTCTCCTAGCTTATCTACACCTGCATCAGAATAGTCAGTAAATCAGGAAAAGAAGCTCTCTGGTTCCTCTTCATGCTGCCCCTTTCTGCTGGCCCTATTCTGGGTTGGACTTGAAGGTTTCCTCAAGTCCTTTCCAGATTTCCATTTGATTTCAGCGGAGCTTGGAGATGGATCACCACTCTCATTCAGAAAAAGTTCTTTGGAGAGAACTTTATGTTCGAAGTAAGGATTTTCATCAAAATAAAAATCTATCCTGTAACCTTATTAATATCTTCAAAATCCATCACTTCAACTCTTTTTCAAATAGTGCAGTGCCTCTTCATCCTCTTCTCTAATTAGTGCAGTCACTTGTGGATTGTTGACAAATGTTGCTACCCCAAAATGTGGGATTTGGGAGATCAATTCTGACCCCTCCTGCAAAAAATGGTTGGTGTAGTTTGTTATATCCCTATTCTACTTTTAAATTCTCCTCACTGGCTTTGCGTGTTCATTGAGTCTGTCTATTTCATTTTGTACTTCATCATACATTCAATTATGTAGCTGGGTATTTTCATTGCAAGGAACAAAAGAACTTGTACTTCCTGTACCTAGAGAAGCAGTAAAAAAGTCTTTTATAAAGATGTCTTCTGAAAATGCTAAGAAACCACTGGCAAATTTGGCCAGGTGAAATGATATTAAATGGTTCACCATGTTTTCCTTGTCTAATTCCAATGGTTTTTTAAGTTATCTTTCCTTATTTTCAGCTTATTTTTCTAGTCTAGGCTTCCTAAAGAAAACTCAGCAAAAAGCAGGAAATGTTTACTACTTAGTTGAACTTGAACTCAAAGGAATGAAATCTCCCAGTGCTTGGGTATTTTTTGTGTTAAAACCACCCAAGCATGCTCAACTATCCTTCTCAGGGGCATTTCTAAGTTCAGTAAGCTGATATGAATCAATGATGCTGAAATTGCATTAATTCATCCAAATCCAAATAGGTAATGTAGTGGAGGAAAAAACTTACCGATACTTCCACTCTCTTTTGTAGAGCACTGTTTCGAACTTTTCCATTCTCCTCCAACATTGCAAATACTTCCTCTTCCCCCTTCACTGCTGATCTCCACCTCCCAGTATTTATGCCTTTGTATGAATGTTGCCTGGACCTAGTGACTTGCTTCTGACAATAGAATACAGGAAAAGTAACAGGATATTAGTTCAGAGATTAGGTTACAAAAAGACTGTTTAAGTTCCACCTTGTCGCTCTGTCTCTTGCTGTCCATTGAATCATTCACTTGGAGGATGTAAGCTGCTGTGCTTTGAGTTATGTTATGGAGAAGCTCATGTAGCAAGAAGTCGATGTCTACAGCCAACCTCCAACAAGGACCTGAGATCTGCCAACAGCCATGAGCGTGAGAATGGAAGAAAATTCTGCCTCAGGGCAGCCACCAGTGACTGCAGCCTCAGCGGGTACCTTGATTGCGGCCCTGTTGGACATTCTGTACCACAGGATGAACGACTCAGAGAGCTATGAAGTAACAGATGTTGTTTTATGCCTCTAAAATATAGGCTAATTCTTTATGTACCAATAGATAGCTAACATGGCAAGTAATGTCTCCACCACATGCTTTTTTTTTTTTTAATTGATGCAGATAACACTATCTCATCTTTCTATAAATCAGCCTCCTACTCCTGTTCCACATATTGTGTTCCCTCCAATTACAGTGGAAGGAACACTACTAATCCTATCTGAGTTAAACTGTAATCTCTGCTGCCTTGAGCCTTGTTTAGATGCATCTGCTCCATTACTGGAGACTCTGCAAGGGGAAGACATCAGGTTGATTTACAGAGGGTGGGACTCAGAAGGACCGAGGGCCGCAACTCCAGTTAAGGTAGTGTTTAGTAAGTGGTAAGACAGAGATGTGAGCAAAGTACTATGAGACCACAAGGAAAAGAGCCATTGGTTCTACCTTTAGGGACTCAGTAATATTTAAGGAGACGCCATTTGAATTGGTCATTGCAATTGCTGCTATTTCACTGCCTACTTTTGACTTCAGTAGGTTTGGGCTCCACCTGCCTTGCCTATCTTCTATTCCCATGTTTACACCTATGGCTACATGTTTGCTCTGAGAATGTCCCAGGAAAATGGTGTCAGGATTCCCAATTATGTTTTTGGAAACCTCAGATTTTCTGAATCAATTTTAAGGATATTACTAATGTTGGACTCAAATAAATATGTAAATCGGTATATACAATAAGAAACTATAGTAAGCAGCAACCTATCCAAATTATATACAACAACCCACTAACTCAAACACATGGATTAGTGTTTACAAATAGTGTTTTAAAAATTATTGGTAATAATTTCCTAGTTCCCAAGAATTAATAATTCTGAAATGGCAAAAACCTACCAAGTGTCAAATAGTATAAAACATTAAAGTGACATTTCTGAGAAGGTCAAATAGAAATAAATAAATTCATAAAAGTAACAGAGAGAAAAGAGATGTTGCTTAAAGAAAGATTAGATAACATTTAGACTTCCTAGCAGCAATACTGGAAAGAAAAAATCATTAGATAAATGTCATTCACATTCTGAGAAAATGTAACAATAAAGTTAGAACTATGAATTACAGTAACTTCTTTTTCCATAATTCAAGAAGATAAAATAAATATCCTTTCAGATATACAAGGCTCATTAAATGATGTATATAATATACTTTATATTGTATAATAATATATACTATATAATACATAAGTTAAATACAAATATACAATATATGAACTATGTATAAATTATACAGCTATTACTGTTATTTATATACTATTATTATATATAACACACACAACTGTATTATATATAATTTCTTTCTTTTGAATTTTTTATTGTTGTTCAACTACACTTGTCCCTGTTTTTCCCTCATTACTCTTCTCTGCCTTACCCACCCCCACCTTCCACATTCAATCCTCCCCCAACCCATTGTCTTTGTCCGTGGGTCCTTTATACATGTTCTTTGACTTAACCCTTGCCCTTCTTTCCCCCATTATCCTCGTCCTACCTCCCCTCTGGTTACTGTCAGTTTGTTCTTTATTTCCATGTCTCTGGTTCTATTTTGCTTACTTGTTTGTTTTTTTTATTAGGTTCCACTGATTGGTGAGAGCATGTGGTATTTGTCTTTCACTGCCTGGCTTATTTCTTACCATAATCCTCTCCAGATCCATCCATACTGTCATGAAGGGTAGGAGTTCCTTCTTTCTCTCTGCTGCATAGTATTCCATTGTATAAACATACTGCAGTCTTTTTTTTTTTAAGATTTTATTTATTTATTTTTAGAGAGAGGAGAAGAGAGGGAGAAAGAAAGGGAGAAACAGCAATGTATGGTTGCCTCTCACATGGCCCTCTCCAGGGACCTGGCCCGAAACCCAGGCATGTGCCCTGGCCGGGAATCAAACTGGGACTGTCTGGTTCCCAGCCCACGCTCAATCCACTGAGCTATACCAGCCAGGGCTGTACCACAGTTTTTTGATCCACTCATTTACTGATGGGCACTTAGGCTGTTTCCAGAACTTGGTTACTGTAAATAATGCTGCTACAAACATTCAGGTGCATAGGGTCTTTTGCACTGGTGTTTTAGGATACTTAAAGTATAATCCCAGCAGTGGAATTGCCAGGTCAAGAAGCAGTTACATTTTTAGTTTTTTGAGGAAAGTCCATATTGTTTTTCATAGTGGCTGAAGACTGGTGCAGCTGATATACACAATTTCAATAAGACTTGAAAACAAGAAATGAATAAAGCTTACTTAAACTTGATAAGTAATGATGAAAAATATCAAGTAACCACTTAGAACTGAAGTCCAAAACAGAACAACATGATAGAGTTTGATACACCAAAAAGCATGATGGATTAACATGGGATGTAGGTGTAGTTAAGAGAGTTGTATGTTCTTCTCTTTTTCAGGAATATATTGCCCATAATCAATTTTTATGTTTGATGTCACAATTAAATATAAGATATTGATGTCAAAAATTTGAGGATGATTTCAAGAGTGAAAATGAATATGGGAATGAAAAAAATACAAAATGAAAAGGAAAATAACTGTCAATAAAAATGAGACAGAAGTCAAGTAATTTAATAAGGGAAAAATAGGAAATAAATAAGCATAATAAATAGCAATAACAAAGTATGATGGTGCAAGATAATATATTTTATGAGAGTAAAGTTACACTTATCTACAAAAATGAGTTTTTATATTTTAGCAAAGGTATTCTAAACATGTTATCACCTATTAAAAAAAAAAAAACCTCAGAAAATTAGACATGCATTGACACAATAATATATCCTGGCCCAAAACTAGCAAAAACAAAGCTTGTAACAATCTTAATATTTTAAAAAGGAGAATTCAATGGGGGGAAAAGCCATGAAAAGACATGAAAGAATCTTAATTACATATTGCCAAGTGAAAGAAGCCAATCTGAAAGGGTACTTACTATACCATTCAACTATATGACATTCTGGAAAAGGCAGAACTATGGAGAGAAAGGTTGTGAGGGGTTAAGGCAGAGGGCAAAACAAATAGGTGGAGCACAGAGAACTTTTAGAGCAGAGAAATTATTCTGTGTGTGATTCTAATGGTGGACATATATCATTATATATTCATCAAAGCCCATAGAACGCACAACACCAAGAGTAAATCCTAATGTAAACTATAGCCTTTGGGTGATAATGATGTGTTTCTATAAGTTCATCATTTGGAACAAATGTACCACTCTAGTGCAGAATGTAGATGGTGGGGGAGATTGTGTGTGGAGGGAGGACAGGGGGTATTTGGGAACTCTCTGTAACTTCTGCTCTATTTTGCTGCGAACCTACAGCTGCTCTAAAAGCTAAAGGTTATTGAGAGAGAAAGGCAGAGAGAGAGAGAGAGAACTCATATATTACTATTATAATTTGAAATTATTTTTAAGTGGATATTTTGCAGTACACTCTGAATCTGAAAATTGATTTTAATGCTTTTCAGGATTTTAATAATACAAAGAGAATAGAGGACCTGAAAAATAATTGAAAACCCTGAGGAGAAGGAACAAAAAATGAGAACACAGCATTAATAAACCAACACAAGAAGTTATTTTATTCAAGAAAATGAAAATAAGATTTTATTACTATCACAGCATAGTCATTTTTAATATCTTTTGAAAGGTGATAAATACAACAGATAACATATATGAAGGACTAACTATATTCTAGGCGCTCTTTTCCTAATGATTTTATAAGCAGTAATTCTTTAAACCATTGCAAAAAAAATCCCATAAAGTGGGTACTGATATATTATTGCTATTTTACAGATGAAGGAAGTGATAAAGTATGTTAATAGGGTTTCTGGTATAGAAAGATCTTCACATTCTTTAAAAAACCACTTGCTGAAAATATTGTGTTTTTTAATATGTTGCTAGGTTTTTCTGTTACTATTTTAGCTAGGATTTTTTATTGATGATCCTAAGTCAGGCTGGTCTAAAAAAGAGAATATGAAATTTAATCTTAAACATGTTTATTTGTTGTCTGCATGTGTGAACTCTTATAAATTTAAAGTATAAAAACTTTTACTAATAGTTTACATCATGTTATCTTCTTGTATATACTATAATTTCTAACATAGTTATTTTACTGCTATATGATTTGGTACATAGATATTCATAATTGTTTTGTATGAATAGGTAGATGATTATCCTTCTAACTCTAAATACCATTCTTCATCTTAAAATGTTTAACACGTTTTTTATTTGTATGATGACTTGTCTCTGATTCAGTTTCAATTCCTGCTTACTTTTTACGTGCATTTGTCTGGTTTATTTTTGTCTATACTTTTATTTTTCAAACATTCTGAGGTTTCTTGTTGTGAATATAAAGCATAGAATTTTATTTTGTTTCATAATTCTATCTAAAACATCTATTTTTAATATAAAGTGAGATAATCCTATTCATATTTGATATGAAGAATATGTTTACTTTTTTAAAAAGAGATTTTATTTATTTTTAGAGAGGAGAAAGGAGGGAGAAAGACAGGGAGAGAAATATCAGTGTGTGTTTGCTTCTTGAGCACCCCATATTGGAGACCTTGCCCACAACTCACGCATGGGCCCTGACTAGGAATTGAACCAGTGACCCTTTAATTTGCAGGCTGGTGCTCAGTCCACTGAGCCACACCAGCCAGGGAAGAATATATTTACTCTTGTTTCTTCCACATTCTTTTATGTTTTTGTTTTTAACTTTGTAAAATTCCTTCACTCTCTGTGTTTTCTTAAAATTTATAAAGATTTTTTACTTTATTTTTGTTATTATTATCATTATTCCTTTATACATTAGCTTTATTTCTCTTTTTATAGACTGAATCAGTTTGTTAAAATAAGTAACAATAAAAATTCGTTTCTCGTTTTTTCTGTATTCCTATTTTACTACATAATTATTAGATAGCACCTTGTTATAGTTTACCATCGTGTTGTTAAACATGTTAGACTATTTATTTGTTCCTTTATTTGATTTTCTTTGAATATCGACCATTATATAGTCAATGATTTTATAATGTATCTTCTTTAGCCCTTCTCAGCCAAATTTTGTTTAGATATATAATTTTCATATACTTAGAGTTTATGAGATTTATATCTAATTATTTTGCTCTAATTCTCATAACTCACATTTCAGATGAACAGTTATACAACATATATTCAATGTTTACAATCAGTACTTGATCCAGTGTGTCTCTTCTTTTTATCTCTTAGAAAGCTAAATTTTATTCTCTATTCTGGTGATTTCCTGAAGATAGGTTCTTGAGAATAATATTCCATTAGTTCTTGCAGATTGAAAACTGTTTACACCTCGTAAACTTGAAAGACTTTTTGGCTAAATAGAAAAAAAAAATAGGCTTCCAGCCAAGATGGAGGTGTAAGTAGACCAAAAGGAAGGAATAAACAGTCAACCAGAACAGAATGAAGAACAAGAATTCAAAAAAACAAGGAGAGACTTAGGAACCTCTGGGACAACTTTAAACATTCCAACACCTGAATCATAGAGGTGCCAGAAGGAAAAGAGGAAGAGAAAGAAATTGAAAAGTTCTCTGAAAAAATTATGTAAGAAAACTTCCCCAATCTGGTGAAGCAAATAGACATACAAGTCCAGGAAGTACAGAGAATCCCAAAGAAGTTGGGCCCAACAGGGAACATACCAAGACATACATAATTAAATTACCCAAGGTTAAAGATAAAGAGAGGATCTTAAAAGCAGCAATATAAAAGAGGACAGTTGCCTACAAAGGATTTCCCATAAGACTATCAGCTGATTTTTAAAAAGAAATCTTACAGGCAAGAAGGGGCTGGAAATAAGTATTCCAAATCGTGAAAAGCAAGGACCTACATCCAAGATTACTCTATCCATCAAAGTAGCATTTAGAATGGAAGGGCAGATAAACTGCTTCCTAGATAAAGACTAGTTAAAGGAGTTCATCATCACCAAGCCCTTATTATATGAAATGTTAAAGGGACTTATGTAAGAAAAATAAGATAAAAAACATGAACAGTAAAATGGCAATAAATTCACAGCTATCAACAACTGGCCCTAAAAAAAAAACTAAAACAAGAACAAAAACAAACTAAGCAAACACCAAAAACAGGAACAGAATCACAGAAATGGAGATCACATGGAGCGTTATCAGTGGGGTGGGGGAGAGAGGAAAAGATACAGGGAATAAGAAGCATAATTGGTAGGTACAAAATAGACAGGAGGAGCTTAAGAATGGTATAGAAAATGAGAAGCCAAAGAGCTTGTAAGTACAACCCATGGACATGAACTAAACAGGGGGAAATGCTGGATGGAAGTGGGGCACAGGGCAAAGGAGGATAAAGGGGAGAAAAAATGAGATAACTGTAGTAACATAATCAATAAAACATACTAAAAAAACAACTATGTGAAGACAAAGAATAAAAGAAAAGCAACAAAAACAAAAATAACATTTAGCTCTCACTTTCTTTGGTATCATTTGGGCTTTCCTCACTGATATGAAATGATTATTCTGCAATGAGTGGTATATTAAAGAATTCTGAGACAAATCTCAGTACTTTTAATTTACTGATTATTTTTGCCTACATACCTACAAACTTCTTTATTATATTTAAATTCTACTTACTGTATTAGGATACATCTTGGTGCTGATGATGAATAGAGCATTTCTTGGTATCGATGATTCTGTGGCAATTTTTCCTAGAAATTATGTCCTTTAAAAATTAAATTTCAAATCTTCTTTCATTCCAAGAATGTTTCCTTTTTAATATTAAATATTATGTTTAAATACCTATTCTTTTCTGTTATTTTTGTTCTTTAGGTTCTTTATGTATGTTAGATTAACTTTGCCTTTCTTCTCCACCTTTTACGTTCTCTCCAATCCTCTTTATTTCCGTTTCATTTTGCTAGCTTTTCTCATTTCTGCTCTCTTTCCCTTACCCTGTTTACCTCAGTGTGTATCTTACCTTGTAATTCCTCCATATTTACTCTTAATTTAGAATGGATTTTATTTTTCTTCCACTTCTTTCTTGAGTTTTGCCAGCTTTGGGTCATCGGCTCCTATTGTTTTACCAACTACTCCTAAGTTCTTGCATTTGTGCCTTGCAGTTATCATTCATAGAAGCAATGACTTCATTGGGTCCTTAAGAAAATTCATAGCAGAATGTTAGGACAAATTTTGCAGCTCCTCCTTGGCAACATGTTATGGCATGTGTTCTTCAACAATTGGCACATGTTGCTGCTCTTCTGTCTTTCCCTATATTGCCTTTGTATTAATAATGTGGCTGTTCTTTTTTTTTATTACTCATAATTAACCAAGTTAGATTTTTCTCATCTAGGTTCCTGGGGAAAGGAGAATAGACAATAGCCATCTGGGATTTACAAAGTTTTGGTTGTCTCTGCTATTACAGAGGTAGACTGCATTTCGCAATCATCACTCCGTTTAATCTTTGTGTACCCAACATGACTTCCAACAGGACAAATCCAAGAGGGCTTTTGTCAACAGCTCTACTCACTTCAGTTCCCACACTGATTGCTGAAAATACGATGTATAGGATTTGCAAATCAAGACAAGCAATTTGGCTGCAGGAGGCATGTTTTTGGGGGGTGGGGGGTGAAGGTGGGGGTGGGGTGGGAAGAGTTGTGAGATTAGCCACAACTGAGTCCTCTACTCTTACCCGGCTTCATCCTTTCCTCCTTTTGTTGCTACAGCCCAGATTCAGTTCCTGAATTGCTGTAACCAAGGGAAAGAGCCTTTCCATTTCACAGTGAAACTCTCACTTTCAAGAATTATATTTATCTTAAAGTTTTCTAAGATTATATACCATTGGGCCCACTCTCTGCTCTTCTTACCTTTTCTTCTGCGACTTTTGGTGATCTCACCAGTTTTGGCATCTCCTACACACATTTAAAAACTGAGGGTTATCTATCTCCCGATTTTACTAAAAAGAGAATTTGCAGTTTATTTTTTTTTAATTTTCCTTGTTGGTTGGTGTCTGCTTCAGAAGGAGAAAGGGAAAGTTGCTAATTTTGTCATTACCTTCATTCCAGACTCTGTTCATACATTCAGCAGTACTAACTGTATGTATTATGTAGTCCGTACACAAATTTTTAGAAGTCTCCACAACCTCAAAGACATTTATTACTTTTTATTTTTCCCACTGATACAAGCAGATGTTAATTTTTAAAAGTGAAATCTCATCAAAATTTTCACTGACTTAAAAAATTTCCTTTGTTTCCTTTTACAAAAAATGCTACTCTTTTCCCTCAATTCTCTTTCTCTTTTCTTTATGAAGCCATATAAGAACCGGCTATAAGCATATGTTAATAATCTGTATTATTTTTTCATAACCTTGTTAACGTCTTTAATTAATAAATATTTTGTCTTTGGGCTTCAAATTTATCACCACTGTCATCATAGCATCTTTCCTAGTGATGAATCACCTGCTGGCTCATTAGACTCTAGGCTTCGCAAGGGCACATTTACCAATTCTCACTGTAGTATCCCCCAAACCTAACATAGTACCTGCTCCCAAAGGGTGATTATTGAATGTGTTCAATAAATAGAGGAATGATATTTCTTTTGATAACCATTTTCTGGCACCTGTGTAATATTTGTTTAAAAATAAAGTTTCAAATTTTCTGATTTCAGCAAATTTCAATGTGAGAACTTGTTTTCAACTAATTCAAAGGGTCAGTGTAATGAAGCTTTTTATTTTATTTATTTGGCTTCCCATGTTGTAATGCTTAACACAGTACGATGCCAATAAAGATGTAGGAGAAAGAATATGAAAGGGAGAAAATGCTGTGGTACCGGTGACAGAAAAGCTTTCACCCAGCCTGAGACTCTACATTGAAATCCAGTTCTTCCAGCAGGAGAACTAGAGTGCACTTCCATCTTTATCATCCCACTGCGTTTTGTCTCGGGTGGGCCATGTGGCTGGGGGTGGGAGTTAGAACTCGTCTTTCTTACTCTGTCATCCTTTCTCTTCGCTTTAAGGCCATTTTAGTTAGCATTGTTTCTGTACCTTTTTACGATCATAAAATGAGACTATACAAATATTGCTAATACAGTTTCAAAGTGAAACATAGGAGGAAAACAGCACAAATTCTCAAAGGTAAATCACATTAGCAAAGGAAAAATGAATAATTTCTTAAACAGGGATGAGAAAATGATTTAATTCTTGGTAACCACTCCTTGCACAAGGAGCCCCCGGTATTAGAAAAAGAAATTTACTGCTCCCAGCTATAGTAGAGTCACAGCTGAGAAGACTTAGGGTCAAATGATCTGTAGGTCTTCACCAACCATTTTCTCCCTATGGTCTTCTGTGAAAGAATAGCATGTGGTGAATTTGCATGGTGCAATGTTGAACGTCTGGAGACAGTAACACGTACCTTTTAAAGTTGAGGTGTATTAGAAGAATTTGATATCCGTTCCCTTAATGAGTAGGTGCTTCTCTTATTCATATTATCAGGTAGATGTGAAAACAAATATTTCCACCAGGAAAGATTCTAGCAAGTTGAAAATACACTGACCATCGAGTAATACTTTATTGTTAACATTTTTTCCTCATATGAGTGTACATGGGAAGAGCTAGCAGCATTTTATCAACATTTGGGTATGCTTTATTGTATTAAAAATGCTTCTCCGTACGGCACCGTTCTCAATAGTGCACCTCCTTTAATGTAAGTACATTTGCTATATAAGGCATACTTAATTGAAATAAAATGCCTAATATATTTATTTAAAAGATTAGGATCCTTTTGGTCTTTAAAAAATGCCTCTTAAGTAACAGAAAGACAACTAAAATAAAAGCACACACAAAAAAGTCAGAAACTCTTTCCCTCCAGGGTGCTCACGGGGAGTAATTTGATCACTTTACGTTATGTTATTTGAGGAGAGTTTACTGCTTCCCTCCCTAGAGAGAGAGTTGTATCTTTTACACAAATAACCTTTGCTCCCTGCCTACCTCAACTACCAAGTGAAGATTTTGAAACAAAAATGTTTCAGGGAAATCAGTCAATAATGCCGCGATTGTTCTCACATTTACTGAAAGTGTGGATTCACCCCTACCCTATCTTGAGAGTGTATAGGCGCTAAATACAATATCTATTTTTAAGGGAGTCTCTGTAGTTTGCCAATAAACAGGACTGATTCGTAGTCTAATAAAGCCAAAAATAATTCACAGTACGAAAGCCAGGATAACCCTAAAAGAATTGGCGTGAAAATGAAAAGCTCTGCAATTACAGGACTGAGGAATACTTGATTAAACGTGTTAAATCCTGTCCTGGTTTTCTAGGATGTTGGAGAAAGGAAGAGAAGAACCAAGGTAATAGACTACCCTCGAGCCACGGTCCTAGGCAATCGGGTCATAGAACATATTCATTCTCTCTCTCTCTCTCTCTCTCTCTCTGTCCTCTCTCTCTCTTTGTTTGTTTTTACCTCGTTAGGTGGGCCACCGGGCGGCAAACAAACACTGTCGCCTCTGCCCGTGCTACAGCTCCACGGGCTGGCTGGCCACGGTGGCCTACACTGAGCTCCCTGCCGGCACCTTCTGAAGAGCGTCCAGGGAAGCAGACAACAATAGGGGGACGATGTCACAGACACACAGTCCTGATCAGGGTCTGCCCAGAAAGGGGAGAGCAGAGCCCCGGCCCGCAGATCCCTGCCTGGGCGCCGCCGCACTGGAGCGGTCGGCTGTGTGACCGCGCACAGGTGCCTCAGGCCCGTGGCGCCCAGAGCTGTCGCGGCCGCCTCCTGGGCTCAACAGCCGTACCAGCGCGCAGAAGCCCACGCTGCTGCCGAGCCTGGGTAACCCCCAAGCTGAGCCTGGAAAGGAAGAGCCCCTGGAAAGGGCGCCAAGGGGGAAGAAGTGGGAGAAAGGGAAGGGAGGTGGGGGAGGGGAAGACACCCATCTCCTCTTGGATTTCTCCTTCCCGAGCTTCTCTGGTGGGTACCTTGGATGGGCTCCTGCGCGCCTCCCTCCGCACCTCCCTCCCTCCCTCCCGCCTCTTCACCCTGGGTGATCATCTCCCCTTCTTCCCACTCTCTCTCCCTCCCTCCCAGCCGCGTGCGTCCTCCCCTCCCCCTCGCCTCCCTCCCCCTCCGGCGGCAGCAGCGGCTTTAGCCGAGCCGGAGATGGGCAGAGAGCGCGCGCGGCGCAGCAGCTCGGGATCCACGGCTCTCCCAGCCCGCAGCTCCCTGCGCCCCCACAGCCGCGCTCGCCATCTCCGTGTCCCCCGGCTCCAGTCCCGCGCCTAAGAGAGCCGCGCGCCGACCGGCCCTGCCTGCCGCCTGCGCCGCGCAGCCTTCGCGCGCGCCTGCTGGGCGCTCTCCTCCCTGGACCGGTGAGTAGCCCGCAGGGCGCAGCGGGGCGGGCGCCGAGGCTGAGAGCGGAGACAACGTCTTGGCTTTAGGAGGCACCCCACACACGTGCCGTGGTCCCTCAACCTTTAGGCAGGGGGTCTCGGGGAGGCGCTGCTCCGTAGTCCCCACGGGGCTGTTTGATTTCAACTCCACCTGCTGGCCACCTGAACCCCTCTCCCTCCGGAGCAGCTCGGGGTCTCGCCTCACTTCCAGCTTCCAAACTAGCAGCGGCGGTGTGTGGTCCCGACCCTCCTCCCATTACCCCAAACAGGGTCCTCTCCCCGCTAACCGACCCCGCATTTCCCCCTTCTGATTTCCCGCTTCTGCCAGCCCGCAAACGTCCGCATCCGCTACTCTTTACCCGTTCTCGCACTGACAAAGCCTTCTCCACCAAGTCCGCCCCTGACCCGCCTTCCCTCCTTTTCCAAAGCCCGGCTCTTCAGCCCCCGCTGTCCCGCGGTATTCCTTCGCAAAGCAAGTGGTCCTCGCAGTGATTTCTGACCTCAATCCCTCGACCCCAAGGTGCCTGTCCAGCTTTCCTGACAGTCACCGCAGGAAATTGACAGACACGCGGTGATCTTGGCTCGTGTACAGTTACTTTGTGTGCTTCTCAGCACCTGGGCTGTTTAAGGTATAGTAAAGCACGAGAAAAGACAAAAATGAACCTTTTGGAACCAAACTTTTTGTTGTTTTAAAGAGTACAGCCTTGGACATCAATTAGATTCGTTGTGTTCATTCGGAGGCTTCTTCGCTAGTAACAAGGAACTCCCCGATTTACCCGTTTTTCCGGAATCGGGCTTCGTTCCAGATTGAGAACCACGCACCTGACTGCGTGAGGAATCTCCTTTAGCAACAACACTATCAAAAGCTCAGCAACTCTTAAGAAGCTTTTTCTTGGAGGAGAATAGAGTAGCACCAATCTCACCCTTTGAAATATTTGATTTGCAATAAGCCAAAGCCCTTATTTTTCTTTAGACTTAGCGGCTAACAGGAGCATACATTAGGATCAGAAAACGACCTAGAAAACTCCTGCACTATCTGGGTGCTCAGGTGTGCAGTATCTTAGCATCCCGTCTTTCTGTAGAAGTTTTCTTCCCGCAGCAGCCCTTCCTTTTGAAACCATGTTTAACGTTTTAGTATTTCTAATTGGCTTGAGAGAAAGAGGGGAGTTGTGTTCAGTGAATGAATATGAGCAAAGGAGATGAAGGAACGAGTGAGCACAGGGAGAGATCATTTAAATACTAAAATCTGTACTCCTGTTTCCCCATGTATGGAAACCTTAAAAATAAAATTGTCCTCATGCAATTTGTGACTTCGTTTCTTAAAGATGTGATAAAATTGTATTAATTTCAGCACATTTTACTCTATAGAACCCTTGGTCATAGGGCTTTCTAAGCAATACAGATAATTGTTTCAGAAACATATGTCAGAAACTGTAAAATGTGCCCTATCTGAGTATGTAGTGTGTGAATATAAATTTCCTGGTAATAGTATTATTCTTATTTTTAAAAATGTTTTAAGGAACTGGAGATTAGTGTCATTTTTGCTCTCCCAGATGATGAAGAGATAAGTGTGCTTCCTCACCTGAAGTGAGCAGGTCTGTGCCTGTGTAAGAAATAGAGAGGGAAAGTTGAGCAGTGAACTAGGGAATTTGTCTCGTAAGGATTGCCTTCAAATCTTGCCTTCTCCAGTGTCCAATGTTTAAACAAATTTGTTTTAACTCGAACTGTATTTGAGCCCCTCTCTCTCTCTCTGTACGTGTGTAGACATAGGTAGAAATGCAGTGAACAAATCACTGACAAGGATGGTTTTGGAAATGTGGAGAACTGCATCTGAAGTCAGGAGGGGCTATGAGTAATGACTTTATTGTTGGTTTTCTACATTCAGAAATTTTAACTGGTAACATTTCATGCTTAACTAAGAAGAATATTTAAAGCCAAGTATTTAACCCTACAGTTACTGCAAATAGTCACTTTGGTCATATCAGGTGGTTAGATAATAGGTAAATTATGAGATGAATCAAAAGATCATTTAATTTTTCCCCCTAAATGCTTTTATCCTTTGGACAAGAATGGAGTGCTCACTATGTGTAATATGTCCTACAATAGTGAATATATATTGGAAAGGATACACTCAGGTTGAACAAAAGGGAAAGCAAGGATCAATGCTGACTTTGATCAGTTACTGCCTGTAATTATGTAAATGATGAGTTCAAGACAATATATGCCCATATAATTATAATTAATGTCATATTCTAAACAATGTCAGAAATGTCTCTTTTTTTTGGTAAGGTTATAAGCATGTATACATGTAATGTTAAAATAGTCTCAGAATTATCTGTCAGAATGTAAATAATTAATCTGCCATAAATTATGCCAGGGATTTTTGTTAAGAACTCTTGGTGAGCTGGAGCTCAAGAGCTGCCTAACTTTAGTGTCTTTGCCGTCATGGAGGGTCTGCAACGCAGCCGAATCTAACACCTGGGGAGAGGAGGCAAACCAATATTTGAGTGACATATCTTGGACTATCGAGTTGTAGGTTGTAATGCTCATAACTATATATCACCTAGAGGACGGGATAGGTCTAAATTAAATGTTTACACTGGTAAAGAATATATTTTTTAGTCTTAATCATTTTATGTGACTTAACTGATAAATATAAGAGAAGGTTTGTGAAACCCTTGGCAATATGGTAAACTTTAAGGCATTTATTTCAACTTCACTCACTTATGATGTGTCTTGGAACAGGAATATATACATTTTCACCAATAAATGCAAATGCTTTAAATTTACAAGTACCCTATTTGTGGAAACACCCTATTTGTGAAAAATCATTCCAATTAAATGAAAAAAAAATTTATTCTTACAATTTAAAATATATGCAAAATAACATTTTTATAGCAGCCAAAACCTTTAACCAAAAATTCAGAACTGTAGTCTACTAAGTTTAACAAAATGGCCACATTTTTATTTAATTATCTTGATTATTAACACTGGAAAGTTATAGGGTGGCTCCTAAAACAAGGCATACTAGCAACTGGTATAGTTTTTCCTTTGGGGCACTCAACTTTTTCCTTGAGTATTTTTATTTCATCTGTTCAAACACACACAACTGCGTCAGTGTTAAAAAATTTAAATGGTCTTTGGGAACTTAATATTTGTAAGGCTTTCTAAGAGTTAAGAACTCCAGCGAGAAAATCAGGAGATGATTCGGCAAAGAGTAATTTAAAGTTGTGGAAATGATATAGATGCCTTCACCAATAGACTGCTAGTAGTTGGACGTTTCATGTGAAATCATTCTTTAGCTTGTGTGTGAAGAAGAGGGGGCACTGAGGAAGGGACATCAAGCAAGAAGAGAGAAATAGAAAGGATAAAACCCTTGAATGCTTGCTTAAATTCTTTATTCCAGTAAAAGTAATTAAATACGAGTTCCATTATTTTGGTATTTGGGATAACAGCTGTTTTCCAACTTGAATTTTAGGAAATGTCTTCTTATTTATGGCAATAAAAAGGCAATTTAAAAAATAAAGTAATGCATTCATCTTATTCAGTAAAACCCAGGGTTTATAGGCAAACTATTTTATGTAAACTAATTGACCTAAATAAAATTCTGGACACATTTAAGATCAAAATCTTGAAGGAAGGAGAACACACAAACTCACGTACACCTGAAATTACAATAGTGGGTAAAGAGCCAAGTAAGTGGTTTATTGCCTCACAAAGGCAAGAAGATTCAGTGCAGGGATCACTAATATTTTCATAGCTTAATGTATTGCTCTCATATTTTCCTATTTGTATTTGTTGATGTATTATTCAATTTTTATTGATTATTGTATTTTTATTTATAAATTTAGAAGAGTTTGTATATTATAAAATGCTTCAAATTTTATGACTTCAAAATAATCTGCAAATTATACTTGTAAACATTGTATTATTACATAAATGTTTATACATGACTTTGTTTTCTATCTTTATTCTATAATGGAAGGAATATTATGAAAACATTCTCAAAGAGCAGACAAACAAAATGAATATTTCAAAACTAGCATGATGATTCAATCAAACTTTTGTAACAATGCTATCACTTTCTTAAGATCAAAGCTCATGTATAATTAAAATTCCCACAGGAAAGAAACATTTAGATTCTATGATTTTACATAGGGTGGTGTGAAAATCATTTTTATTCCTTTACCTGCAAATGAAATCCTTTGCAATCATAGTAGAAATCACAGAATTTAGGCATTGATTAGAAGATACGAAGGGTATTCCATTTCCTTCATAGTACTAATAATTTACTCAAGGTTCTTTTAAAAAATTTTTTTTTACTTTTCTAAAAAAAATTGTTGCTCAGTTACAGTTGTCCCCATTTCCCTCACCCCTTTGCTCTCCCCTGCCCTGTCCAACCCCTGCTCCTAAAGACAATCCCCACCCCATTGTCCTTGACCGTGGGTCCTTAGTACATGTTCTTTGACTTGGCCCTTCCCTTTCTTTACCCCATTATTCCCCTCGCACCTCCCCTCTGGTCACTGTCAGTTTGTTCTTTATTTCCATGTCTGTTTTTCTTTTTTGCTCTTTTGCCTGTTTTGTTGATTAAGTTCCACTTATAGGTGAGACCATGTGGTATTTGTCTTTCAATGCCTGGCTTATTTCACTTAGCATAACGGTCTCTAGTTCCATCCATGCTGTCACGAAGGGTAAGAATTCCATCTTTCTTTCTGCTGCATAGTATTCCATTGTGTAAATGTACCACAGGTTTTTGATCCACTAATTTACTAATGGGAACTTAGGCTGTTTTCAGTACTTGGCTATTATAAATAATGCTGCTATGAACATTGGGGTGCATAGGTTCTTTTGCATTGGTGTTCCAGGATTCTTAGGGTACAATCCCAGTAGAAATTGCTGGGTAAAAGGCAGTTCCATTTTTAGTTTGTTTAGGAAATTCCATACTGTTTCCACAGTGGCTGCACCAAGTTCTTAAGTATTTAATAGAAACAGAATTAAAATCCAGATTTTCTGACTCCATGCTGTATGTCTTTGCATCAAATAAATATCAGTTTTACCACTTATTTTATTTTGATAAGGTAATAAGTGAGAGATCAATTTCAGTATTAAAGAAAAATGAAAATGAAATAAAATACAAATCTGTGCCTTTCTCAGGGAATGCCTAGTCCTGTAACCTTCATGGTTGAAAGTAATCTTTTTACGCTCACTCTTTCCCACCTTCAGGTTAAAGCTCGGGGAATATTTTACAAATTTAACTGTCGTTGGTTCGCTGTAAATATTTTTGCTTAGTTTTTATGACATATTCTTCACAGGCATGGTATCAGTTTCTTTTATAGTAACTGTATGTTATGGACACTTCCATTTTAACTTTTAATAGTTGATTCAAAAATAGTCCTGAAAACACATTTTGGCTTCTGTAAGCAAAACAGTGAAAATAAACAGTTTCTTATAGTTTCATGTCTATGTATATTTAATCTTTTTGTCACCAAAAAGAAAGTTTGTGTATCCATGGTTGGGTGTGTGTGTATGTATCACTGTAGTCTGTGAATAGATCAGATTGCAGGGAAGATAAATTTGTTTCACAAATTTCCAACTCCACAATTAAAAATCTTGGCATTTTCAGCATTCTCTTCCCTGACGGCTAGGCAGATAGTGAAATTGAATGACTAAATCAATGGGGAACCTCATCATTAATGGGGAAAAAATAAACTTTCAAATGTATTTTTGGCGATGGGGGCTCATCAGTGTCATCTCTCATTAAAGAGTAATATGATAATATACATTGATATCTATACAGAAAAAAACACTACATTGTTTAAGTGTGTGTTGACGGAAGTTAGGGGACTCTGTGATCTCAGACTGCTGTGTGGCTGCTTCAAAAGCGGAAGCGGAAACCTTGTCTTAGGAAATGACCTTTTTTAAACCAGTTAAGATGCAGACATAACTGAAAGGAAAAATGCATCTCCAAGGCTCCCACAACCTAATTTCTTTGGACAGTAATTCAGTTTCCACTTATCGAGGGCTCCCATCCAGCAAGATCTGAAGTGGTGACTACAGACACTAGGATGAATATGATACAGTCCTGACCTCAAGCAGCTTACAGTGTAACTGCAGAGGCAGATAAGAACAAGCAAAGGAGTGATGGGATACCAGCTGGCATTAATCTAGGGCAGCCACCATGCTACTAAACATTCAGAGAGAAATACAAAAGACTACAATTTACTCTTAGTATGCCTTGCCAAAATGGTATGGCATGACTAAGTTTTGGCACAGAAATCATCTTTTTCTTTAAAATAGAATATGTTTACATTGCTTTCTATATTTTAACTCTGACAAAAATTATTTTGACACAGCAGGGATCTATTATTATGAACTTATATAGAATGTCCCACACTAAATGAAACTAATAATTATTAAGTTGTTATAGGTTATGGGGTGATTTTTAAAGGAAATATAACTTATTTTGCAGTTTTAAAATAAGTTTGGAATATCAATTTTGTCTTTTAAGAAACTTAAATTTTTAAGGTACATTCCTACATTCAACGATAATGCACCAAAGAGGGAGTAAATGGAGGCAGCAAACAGTGTTTGTAATATCTTCAACAATTAAAAGTTTATAAACTGCTTTAACGAAATATATTTCAATTTAAACAGGTAGTTTTAAATCACTGTATTCCATTTACTCTGATAACAAGTATTTATTGAGTAGATATGATTATATGGTACCAAGGGACATAGGGCTGTTAATGATAATGATAATGATGGCTTCACTGCCTTGACCTATGGGAGACAACTATTTCAATAGCCCATCCCTGATGACTTACCGGACCTAGGCAGGGTCTTGAATAATTGATTTATTATTTAAGACTTCCAAGTTAAGCATGAATAATTGATTCTAGTCCTTGTGTTGGGAGGGCTTCATGAGGGCAGTCAATCTAACTTGTCTTACTTTTCCAGATCAACAACCTGGTGGCATTTGTCTGCCCCACTGAATGGCAAACAATGGTTACAGAAATGGGAGTGGGAAAGATAGGCAGAGTTGTTAATAGGTATTTCACATGGGAAATGCAGAAGCTGGGAACATCCTCTGCTATTTCTGATAACATTGCTTGCTTAGATTAAGGGGACTATAGATCAAATCATAGTCAGAGCTGTCTGGCAAGGAAGGGCAGGTTCAATAGAGAGTTAAATTTAAGACCCTTGCAATAGTTTGGAAGAACCATTTTTTTCACGTGAAACTGAGATACCACAGGAGTCAAGCAAGGCCTTGACTATAACATTTGCATTTGATAAGTGAATCTATAGAACCCTTTCTCACGCATTGTTAGTCACTGAGTCTGAGCTGATCCACCCCAAAATGAAAACAGGAGGCCAGACAGCCATAATGAGGAAGGAATTTTGACAAGAGCTCAGTAGCAAGCTAGTAATTGTTTCTCAAAAGATGTGTATCTGGTAGAGGTGTCCCCTCTGTGTTAGAGAGGTGAACATTCCATACCGAAAAGGAAAGCTGGCAGTGAAGGTTCTCTCCCTTTTCCAGAGTGTAGGCACAGAGACTTCTATCTCACAAGTCTATTAAGGATGTAGGGCCCCAGATGTAGAGAGCACGCTACATCTTACTGGAGAGCTTCAAATAGTGTGCATTGGCTAGGACCTCAGTCAAAGGATGCTAATTTTTAGATTACTAAAATGAAGATGTAAGTAGAATGTCCAAGTAAGGCACTTATTGTCTTTGGTACCCAAAAATTCCTATAAGGTGCTTGGCATTTCGTTGTTGTTGTTTGGAGTTGAATAGAGAGCAGTTTTTCTTTGACTGCCAGAGAGAGATTGGATACTGAAAATCTACCCATATAGTCCCAAGAAAATTTATTGACAAGCAAAGCCCTGATTTTATCAACCACCTTGGCTGGTGGAAGTATGATAACAGCACAGTCAAGCCATGGCTAATGGAAACTTTTAACTTTGTCATTAACAGAATATTGTGATATAATTAAAACTTTGTACAATAGAGGGTAGAGTCACGTATACTACCCACCTGACTGATGGCAAATTGCAGAGGAATTTAGCTACCCCTGGAGATAAGGTGTAGTAACTTGGGGAATTACTACAAATGTATATTGGTGGTGATGGAATATGAGTTAATGTTTGTCCTCAGGAGCCAGTGGGATAGAAAATAAGGCCTCAACACCATCTTAGATAGAAGAGCAAATGCTAGTCTGGCAAGGGATTCAGTTACATCAGTTGTTGGTGATAATCTGCTCTAAGCTTCCAGTCCTCAGTCTGTTTCACTGGTCTTATTAGGCTGTTGTATTAAAATACTGCATCTCTTGCTACCTATGTTTTCATCAAGTCTATAATCAGGGCTGTAGTTTCCTTTTCTCCTCCCAGGATTTTATACTGCTTCTGTTGGACCATGTGGGAAGAAACAGGGAGACTAGAAAGTGATTTACATGCTCCATTAGCATTTCCCTATGTGTGGCCTTTCCCAGTTATGATAATCTTCTCAGGCACTTAGTGGGTGATGGAATAAAAGCATGTAACACATTAATTACTACTATACAATCAGATGTAGAAACAACAAATATAATACATTAAACTGGCCCAAAGTTGTCCATCCAAAAGATCATGTTACTTTACTTTCCCACTGTGAATTCTACCTAAACCCCCTTAGCTCAATCTGGGTTCTATAAATCCAGGTAAGAGAACAACTTGGGCATCGACATTCAACATATTCATAGACGTTTGATTCCTTCTCCTCCCTGAAATTCACCAGCATACTTATGTGGGTGTGTATTTCCTTTGATCCCTGTTGGAGATAGGGAAACCTTGGTCTCTAATCATGTTTCTCTTTAAATTATAGGTTAGGGTAGAAGGGCAGAGAGGAATCAGGCAGCAAGGAAAGAGACAGGCTTCAAATGCACTTTCAGTTTCACATAACGTGGCAATGGTTCATGGATAACCAAATGAACTTCAAGGGTTTTTAGCCCACCCAATGGTCTGTCTGGGGGAGCAAGGCCCTCATGGCTGATACCACCTATGCCAGCCTTGGAAATCCCTGGACTCAAAAACCATCATTTGGACTCAAAAGCCACATTGTTAGTTTGTTTTGTTTTGCTAGGGCCATGCGATTTGTGACCTTTGACTGAAATCAGTCTTGGCTCACACAATGTGACCTTCTTTAAGTGATTCACCTTAATTCTGGCCATTCGCTGTTCCATTGTCCAGACAACAATCCCAGTGGTTTCAACATCAGGGCAGGGGGAGTTTTCTTGTACATTGGTGGTGACCTTAAGAATTGAACCAGATTTCTTTGAGTCTCTTTCTCATTCTTTAGTCAGTCAACTTCATCAGAATTCTAAAATCAATCCAGGGCAGTAAGAGCTCAGGTGCTAGCCAAGATCTCACCTATGGTTTCCCACAGGAGGTCTTCTATCTCAGGAAAAGCTGACCAAGACAGCCAGTGCTCTTTTATAGCAGCCAGAATCCACTATAAAAACTCCGAGTTTTTACTATCACTTCCAAATGGGTCTAAGTTTGGCATGATGGAGTGAAGGAGAGCTTTGACTAGAAAAAAATCTGTGATATGTTGTTCTTCCTTAACAACCACTATGTCCCATGCCTCTCTCTTTCCCATGTGAATCAGTCAAACTTTTAATGATTCATTTGGTTTATGGCCATGGGATTCCTCCTTTTACACGCAATGTATGTGCACCTCTCTCTAACTGCTGTCAAATGGGGAGCAGGCTTCTGCCTAGCCAGTACAAATCTTAGTAAGAGCCATGCTGAAGATCAGAGGCTTGCCATCAGATTCGCAGCTAGAAAAGAATTAGCATCCAAACAACATTTTGGTATTGTATTTTATCTATTTCTTGTTACTTAGCCTGCAGTAACCTCCTCAATTCTTCTTAATTAACAAGCAAAAATGTGGAGGCTTATGTATTTATTGCCTATTTGACTATATACTTTGTTTCTGGTTCTCATAAACTTCCCTCAACTCCATTAATGAACCTGTATGGTGCTTATTCTTTCTTTTCCAGAAAGAAAGCAATGTTTTTGTCAGCATCTCATGATCCTTATCACCAACATTACCAAACACTAGGAAGGGTCTGAGATGTTACTTTGCTTTTAAGCTGACATGAAAGCCCACCACAGATTCGTGGATGCTGGCAGAAGATATTAAACTCCTGGATTACAGATGAAAGATCACTATTCACAGCAATAACAGTAGCAAGAGTATCAACATTTTGCACTGATTTCCAATTTCCACAGGCAACACAGAGCAGACCAGATTATACATAAACATTATAAGAAAGGAACCCTGAATTTAAGGAATGCCAGTCTTTTATAATGGATGGTAAGCCTGCTTCCCCTTGCTTTGCAAGGACTTGTTACTTCTATCTTCCAAGGCTGTTTGCTTTACAAATATCTTTTTAAAATAGTTTAGAACAAAAGTAGCCAGTGCTTCTGTTATAAGATGTGCAGAAATGTGAGAGACCCCTGGGAAATTGTTTTTCAACAATGACAAAGTACTTCAATAAATGCTTGTTTTGGTAGGCTCCTTATCTATGGTATGATATATGTTCATCCTTGCTACTTCCTAATGATGGAATGCTTGAAACATGTGAGAACTGAGATTGATGAATCTCTCACCAAAATAGAAACCAAGAAGGAAACTTTTAAAGCAAACATATTGTATTTAATGTGCATCATTAGACTCTTAATTAGTTACTTCTGACTAAATTGTTTGTAGTGAAGATTAAAGAATTGAGAGTTGTTATGTCAGGAAGTTAAAATTTGAGCCTAAACCATAGGATATAAGAAATGTCTGTGTTATGTAATCATAGCAGACTGTAAATAAAAATCATTAAACAAAAATGGGATGGAAATATGCATGTTTCCCTTAATATTCATATTTCTCTAATACTTTACAGTTTGAAGGCTACCTACACTTATCCAAATATTCAAAGGAAAAAGCTTCATTGCTACTTTATTTTGCTTATTTGTAGACTGTTTCTTCAAGACTGAGTGAAGCTGCCGCCTTCTCTAATAGGCATCTCCTGTGCCCCAGGCTGGGACCCGTGCCCTTTCTCTGTGTTGGTACAATATGCAAGCTTCCCTGTACCATGTTATGACCTTAAAATATCACATTGGCTTGATATATTTATATGTATTTCCCCTACTGGATTACTCTGAAATTAGTTGCTTATTAAAGTCCATATTCCTAGTGCCTAGCTCCCTAACTACTGCATGAAGGGTATTCAATAAATATTTGTAGATATGAACTGAAGGTAACAATGTCCATTAACACTGAACTTATCATGAGATATTTTAGAAAACAGTGTCCCACAATGAATAACTGAATGGGAGATGTGTAAAATACATGAGCTGGAATAACCTTTAGGAGTTCTCAATGGTCTTTGTTTAGTTATAGCCACGTAAATATCCAAATTCTGATGCTCCTTCTTAGTTTTGTGACATCCTGAAACATTTAAAATTATGTCACATTTATAGTGAAACTGCAAAAATGTATATAATTTGTATACTTTTAGAAATTGAGGGGTGGGTCACAAAATTAAATCCTGGGTTTTATTTAATCATCAAGGTCTGGGAGTCACATATTTAGACGATCTAGGATGGACTTCTAACTCTAGGTTAGACATTTCTAAGTCTCTGGCTCTCCTTTATCAAAGAGGTAGACTGAAGATAAGCGTACTTCTCTTTTACCTTTTGCCATTATGCACAGATGTTCTTTATTTCTTTGCCGTCCTGTTTTTTCCTCTACCGTTCAAATAATTGCGACTCGTGCAGCCTGTCTTTGCAGTTTCAGTCACCCCTGCACCCGGTCCTTATTGCTGTTAGAACCAGGGCTGCCAACCCCAAGTGTGGTGCGCTTCTCCCCTTCCTTCTTTGTTCTCTAGTTTTCCAGTTTCTCCTGCCTTCTATAGCTTACTTGTGTTCTCAGAACAACAACAACATAAACGACATGTCTTTCAGTAAGGGAAAGCTTCCTTTCCTTCTCTGCAGTGAACTTGAAGGAGCAGATGAAGCGAAGGGCGCTCTGGCGCCTGCTCTGTGTCTGCTGGTTGTTCGTGGGCTGGCTGCACCTTCAAGTCAAAGGCTATGTTTTTCTGGTTTTATTCTGGAGACATTCAGGAAATCTGAGAATTCTAAATTCTTGAATTTTGAATCACTGGATTTTTATATATTTTTTCATGGTAGACAGATCTTTGGTAACCATTTTGTCCCTACATCGCCTTGTTACTCTAATAACAACATTAACAAAGGAATACTTTAGAACTGATAAAATATATGTGTTATATAAAAGGATAAAAAGATGAGAGTGAATCAGATATTAGACATACAAGGTTTTATGGCAGGAGCGGAAGGTCAGAAAATGACTGGTTTCTTTGGAACATGGCAGCGGCAAGCTTTCACGACAAAGGAGAAGATGAAGATATTGGACAATAATGTAAAGGGAAGATGAGACAAAACAGCAAGTCATAGACTGATAAAGACAAATATTTACCTACATCAGCGATTTTCAACCGGTGTGCTGCAAGAATTTTTGAAACATACAATACCTGACCATTTAGTCAGGTGCACTGACCTTTTTTCCCTTAGATTGTCAAGTAAAAAGTTGACAACAGCCAACAAAACAACAGCCATCCAGTATGAATGAATCAAAATTATACCTATTTTTTTGTCAGATTGGCAAAAAATACATTTTTTAGTGTGCTGCAGAATGTTGGCAATCAGTTGATGTGTGCTGTGAGATGAAAAAGGTTTAAAATCGCTGACCTGTGTCATAATAGGGCTCCCTGGAAACACTGCATTATTTTTCATAGAAGAAAAGCATAGATCTCTGATTAGACATAACTGGGTTAATATTCCCATCTGACTGTAGTAGCTTAAAGACCAAAGTAAACTATCTTTAAGACTCTTTTTCCCATTATGTAAAGATTTTGCATGAGTGTTACAAATATGGCATTAGATAATATGTAGAAATCCCTAAAACACTGAATGGCACTGTAAATTCTCACTCAGTAAATATGTTTTCCCTATACTTTCATTTCATTTTGTAACAGTGAAAAGAGTGTATGTTTCCAGTTACATATTTAGCAAGTGACATTCCCTCTTTCATGAAAATTGGGAAAGTTTTGGACTTTTCAGAATGTTAAATAGCAATGCGGGTAGTAGCATATAATGAGCACAGAACTAATAGGAATCTAATACTAACTCCAGGACTAATACTTTCCATGATAAAATTAAGCATATACATAGAAAAGAAATTTTGGCCCTGGCTGGTGTAGCTCAGTGGATTGAGCACGGGCTGTGAACCAAAGGGTCGCTGGTTCGATTCCCAGTCAGGGCACATGCGTAGGCCAGGTCCCCAGGGGGGCCACGTGAGATGCAACCACACATTGATGTTTCTCCCCATCCCTTTCTCCCTCCATTCCCTTCTGTCTAAAAATAAATAAATAAAATCTTTTAAAAAATAAAATAAATGTTGTATTTCAATTATTATTAGGTTAGTATGGTATAACATTTTCCACCAATTATTAGAACTCATGAACAGAAAGATTCTTTTTTTACCTAGAATGAACAAAACTGGAAAGAATGTATATATCCCACCCTAAGAATAAGAAAAAGCCAGGTGAATCAGGAAATTATACTTTTTATTGAACCCATCAGAAAACTGAGTTCCTAGGTCAAAAGACACCCAGAATTGCTAACCCACAGGTAAATCCCATGGATCCAATGGATAAATGGGTCAAGGGGATGGCGTCATATGTGGCAGAAAACAAAGAACACTTGACTGCCACACAAGGCTAAAAAGGAAATCAGCTAAAATTCTAACAAATTACTAAAGGCCGAATGTGGGTTAAAATTATAGAAGAGACTCCCTGTAACCTCTGACACAGGGAAGTTTGAACTCACTAATGCTTTTGTGTGGACCTGAATCAGGTGCTTCCGAAAAATGCTGGAAGCATGGTGACAGACAGGAAGGAGCTTCCCTCAATAATGTAGGTGCAGAGTCAAGGAATGGCCACCACTACAGGTAAAGCACAAAATCCCACTCTCTTCATGCCTGGGTGCCCTTCTAAGCACAAGAATTCCAAGTTCTATAGGAATTTGAAGTCACTGGTACCACTGAAGCTCTACTTCTAATTCAATGCCCCAAACTTTTGGCCTTTAAGTAGAGAAGTCATGTCATCTATTTGCAGGCATAAATAATTTCCCCAAGTCTCAATTGTTTTATACTTAATTTTTGGCATTTGGCAAAAAATGACAAGCTATACAAAACTGTGAGGGAAAAAACCAATTCATTGTTGAGAGTCAAAACAGTGGAGAAAACCAAACTCTGAAATGCCCCAGGGCTGGGATGATCAGACAGGGACATGAATATAGCTATTACAAATGTGCTAAAGCACCCCATGGAAGAGGCGAACAGCATGCATAAACAGATAGAGGGCTTCAATAGAAAAATAGAAACTATAGGAAAGATCTAAATGACGATGGTAGAAATAAAAGGAAATGTTGTAACAAATTCCTTCAGTGTGCTGATTAGTAGACTCAATCTCTGAGTAAAGAATCTGTTAACCTAAAGACAGGTCATTAGATACTAGCCAAACTGGGAAAAAAAGATAAAACAGGAAAGGAAAAAGAAAACAAGAAAACAGGAAAGGAAAAGATAAAAAGAATAAAAGGAAAACAAAAAGAAAAAATGAGAACAGAACATCTGAAAGTTCTGGGGCAGTATCTGATAGAGTCTATTATACATGTAATTGGAATTCTAAAAGAAGACAGAGGGAACAAAGCAGAAGAAATATTTGAAGAGATAGGAGAAACTTGCTTACAAAAACAGGAACTGAGCTAGTTATTTTTCTGAGTACCTTTATTGTTTATTTATTTTTTTGCATTTTTTCTCATTATCATTTATCCCCCTTATTCTGAGTATTTTTAAAATAATGGAAGTCATAAAATTACATATCCAAAAAGTCAAGAACTCCAAACAAGATAACTGAGCAAACAAAGTACATACACGCAATAGACCCACTGCTACATATCACGTCGAACTACAGAAAACCAACGCAGCAAAGTTTACCATGAGATGAGTGAAAAATGCTCTTCATGTGGTGGAAATAAGATATCAGAAAGAAATATGGACCTACACATAGACATAAAGAACTCCCATAATGGTACAAATAAAGGTAAATATAAAAGATTTTTTAAAGTTTTAATTGCTCTAAAAGGCAATTAATTGTCTAAAACAACAACAGTGACAGTATACCGGGTTTTTATAACATATAAAAGTAAAGTGCATGTCAGTGATATCTCATAAATTACACACAGTGCAATAATGATTATTTAACTTATTTTTAATTCCTTGGCACTTGAACACTTGTGCATATGTTAGTAAACATGTAAACTAACTTGTGCCAATAACATTCCAAAATGTTGATACACGTTATTTTATTTGATCTTCAGTATTGAAGCTTGTTACTGGAACAAGCTTTTCAGGGTGATAAGTAGATCGGAACGTAGTAATTCATAGAGACTGCACGGCTTGCCAGAGGGAGAGTGTGCTGGACCCATGAACAGATACCACACACAGAGGCAGCCCACCTGCATGCAGAAGTAGGGTGGCGGTCCCCCAGGAATGTAACAGTACAGGAACTTAGACTGTTAAAAGATTATCCATCCCCACCAATGTCATGCTACGTTTCTAACAGATGGTGTATGCTTAGATGGTACTTCAGATGTCTATCATAATAACTTGTAAGAAAGTATAACTTTGACTCCAGTATATCAAGTGTACATTAGAGAATTAGTTTTGTTAATTAACATTTTTTGGAAAACTGAGCATTGCTCTAGGGTAGTTCACCTGAAATGTAACCAGTTGCAAAGCCTGCAATGTAAATGGGTGAAGTGGGTCGGAGATATGACACTGGTCATGGTGGGAGGTGGAGTAATGGAACTGATTGGTTTCATGAGGACAAAACCAGTTTTGCCGGCCCAGGTTGGTTTGCAAAGTGTTTCTTAATAGGAGTGTGATAAATATAGAAACTGAGAGGAAACATTTAGAAAACATTACAGGAAGTTGAAGGTAATTTGTGTCTCTTGAATCTGATAATAGAAACATGGGCTTATATTTTTGTCGTTTTTCATTTCTTTTTGTCTAATTTACTTGTAATTACACTTTAGAAAACTATTGATTCCTGAAAGATAGAACACTTAAAAACAAAACTAGTGCTTCACTGCAATTAGTTTGAGAAACATTGATTCCTACGTATGCAAACTAACTAAATAAAAATAAGACAAATGCAACAAATCTGTGACCAAAGCTGGTCTATGGCTTTTCAGTGTCCAGGCTTGCCTTTAGATACTCTAAAAGTGAGACCTATGACCAGGAATACATTGTTCTCACCTCGTTTTCAGTCTACATGGAGCCATATGGAAGATAGTATTGAATTTAAAACAAGGACATTATGAAAAATCCAGTTCACTACATTATACAGGGTCCTTTGTAATGATCTGTGGAAGAAATGTTTCTCATACTTTGCTTTTCATTGGAGTCATGCTGACTTTATTATTGATCATATTGAATGAGTAATTCTCCCTTTCTATGGTTGTTAAGAAGCTCAGGGACAAATTTCTGTCCCCAATAACTGTAAAGGGTCTTGTGGTATATATTTTTCAGTTATATGATTTTTAAATTGTATGATTCAATTTATGAATTATCTCACTTAACTTCATGTCTCCTACCCTATTTGGCCAGCAAATTATTTTTTCTCATAATACATTTAAATTTGCAGCAAATTAAGGAACAACTTGAAAGAAAGATGATTGGTAGTATGGAAGGAAGGAAGGAAGGAAGGAAGGAAGGAAGGAAGGAAGGAGAGAGAAAGACATCAACAAATATACCTATATATTGCTTATTAAATATTTGAATAAGTCTGAAGTACATTAGTTCTTCATTGCATTATTTTCTCATTGATACTTAGTTACAAAGATTCTGTGAAAAATATACGTTAGAAATTTCAGTGTTAAAATAAATGTACTGGGGGTAATTTACTACAATTTACTGTGTATAAAAGTAGGCAGTGAAATTTGTTTCCTCAATTCAGAACTAGCTGTTCTTAACCAGGTATGAATACCGGAGTCACTTCATTGCTATCTCCGTGCTCCTTCGTTCTCACAGTGTTTCAGTTTCCTGATTTGAGCCAGGCCCAGTGTGTAGGCTGGCTGTGTACCTTTAGAGATTACCGCACCCCACTGAGATAATATGCTTTTATCCCTAATGGCAACCTGAGGAATAGATGAACAGCACATATTATTACAGCAATTGCATGAAAACTTCAGGCCAGATTTGCATCCACTTCAACTTGGTGTAACAATTTTGTTATTCTCAGAAAGAAATTTATATACTGCTAACTGGGAAAATAATCCAACCCATTAAGAAAAATTACATGTGGTTTTTAGCTCTCTACAATGGAATATGGAATTTTGTATAATTAATTACTCCTTATGCAGATAAAAAGAAGTTTAAAAGCAAACTACTCTTGGTAAAAGTTTGAAAAATATTGAAATACCATTTATTATCAGTAGTTTCATAACTATCACTAAGCTTCGTTCTAAGATTCTGAATATATTGGATTGAATTTCATGGAAGAAATGTAATCGTGTGCCATCTCTAATACTTACTGATCTCTAATAACTTCTTGATTCCTTTTTTAAGTACATTTTACTGATTATGCTATTACAGTTTCCCATTTTTTCCCCTTTATCCCCGCTCCTCCCTGCACCCCCCAACCCTCCAGCATTTCCTTCTCCTTAGTTCATGTCCATGGGTTGTGCATACAAGTTCTTTGACTTCTCTATTTCCTATACCAGTCTTAACCTCTCTCCATCTGTTTTATACCTACCAGTTATGCTTCTTTTTCCCTGTACCTTCCCCCACCATTCTTCCCCTCTCCCTCCCCACTGAAAACCCTCTATGTGATCTCCATTTCTCTGGTTCTGTTCCTGTACTAGTTGCTTGCTTAGTTTTTGTTTTTTAGATTCAGTTGTTGATAGTTGTGAGTTTGTTGTTATTTTACTGTTCATAGTTTTTGATCTTCTTCTATTGATCTTCTTCAATTTCTTAGATAAGTCCCTTTCATACTTCATATAATAAGGACTTGGTAATGATGAACTCCTTTAATTTTACCTTATCTGGGAAGTACTTTATTTGCCTTTCCATTCTAAATGATAGCTTTGCTGGATACAGTAATCTTGGGTGTAGGTCCTTGCCTTTCATGACTTCAAATACTTCTTTCCATCCCCTTCTTGCCTGTAAAATTTCTTTTGAGAAATCAGCTGCTAGTCTTATGGGCACTCCTTTGTAATAACTCTCCCCTTTCATGTTGCTGCTTTTAAGATTCTTTCTTTATCTTTAATCTTGGGTAACTTAATGGCAATGTGCCTTGGTGTGTTCCTTCTTGGGTTCGATTTCTTTGGGTCTCTTTGGGCTTCCTGGACTTCCTGGAAGTCTATTTCCTTTACCAGATTAGGGAAGTTTACCTTCTTCATTAGTTGTTCAAATAAGTTTTTGACTTCTTGCTCTTGTTCTTCTCCTTCTGGCACCCCTATGATTCTGATGTTAGAGTGCTGAAAATTATCCCATAGGCTCCTAAACCTCTCCTCATTTTTTTGAATTCTTGTTTCTTCCTTCCATTCCAGTTGGATGTTTATTTCTTCCTTTTGTTCCAAGTCATTAATTTGAATTCCAGTTTCCTTCACTTCACTGTTGGTTCCCTGTATATTTTGCTTTATTTCACTTTGGGTAGCCTTCATTTCTTCCTTCATTTTGCGACTGAGCTCAATCAGTTCTGTGAGCATCCTGATTACCAGTGTTTTGAACTCTGGGTCAGATAGGTTAGCTCCTCATTACTTAGCTCCTTTGCTGGAGTTTTGATCTGTTCTTTCACTTGGGCCATATTTCTTGGTTTCAGTGCACTTGTTATGTTGTAAGGGGCCAGGGCCTTAGGTATTCACCAGGGCAGGACAACCCTCCTTGCTGCGTTGTGGTGCTGTCTGTCGGGGAGGGGTCAGAGAGGGAACAATGCTGCTCACTTGCTCTTCTCTAGCTCCACTTTCCAATGAACTCCCCTATGAGACTTGGAGTATCTCTTGCTGTGGCAACCCCCACAGTATTTTAGAACTAGCTTTGAGTCCTTAGTTCCCATTCAGCCAGCCTCGCCTCATCTCACCCATGTGTCCGATGCCTTGCCATGCATCCTCTCAACTTTGCTGCCCATCTCCCATCTCTGCCGCTCATAGCAGTCTGGGTGAATGTTTCTTTAACTTCTTGGTTGTCAGAGTTCCATGCAGTTTGATTTTCTGGCACTTCTGGTTTCTTATTGTTTTTAGATTGGTTGTTATCCTTCTTTTGGTTGTGCAAGGAAGTGAAACATTTCTACCTATGCCCCCATCTTGGGCAGAATTCTTCTTGATTTGTAATTAAAATGCTAAGTAGTTAGTAAACTTTGATTGAATAGGACTTTTTTTTTTTTTTGCTGGTGAGACAGAACCACCTAAAATGGGGTATAGCAGTCCATAAGTAGAATAAAACTTGTTATAAAGAAAATGAATACTCACTCAATTGAAATAGCAGGGTTTTAAAAAATGTAAGTCAAAATTAATTACCTGGCTTGGAAATTGGCCAACTCCCTGTAAACAGCAAACACTGGAAAAAGGAGAATAGAGACAACAAAGTCATTCTTTAAAGATTAACCCCTCAATGTATTTTTATCTCTATCTGAATAAAACTCTGCAAATGCTCAATCATTGGTCTTACTGTGAAAATAATCCATTATTAAATGATGACAGAAAACCTTTGAATCCTCTTTCCAGAAAAATGTACAAACTATATCATGTTACCATTAGCCACATAGGCTGAATTAAAAATATAGAATGGCAGAGGTTCAGGTTCTTAAAAGAATTACTCCTATGACAGGTGAGATGAATGAGAAAATAGTTTAATAATGGGTTTATGCCAATGTTGACCAAGACGTTAAGCTGTGCTATTATTTTGAAGATATTAGGAGTTTCCAGACATGCAAGCTAATTTGGGTCCAATACAAACACTCGAAACTATACACCTGAGACCTCCATCCTCACTATCGGTATGTGCTGCCTTGAACTGAGAGCAGTGTGTCAGTGACTTGCCCAAAGGTGAATGGTCTGCAAGTAAGATATGTAAGATGACAGTGGACACGCTCAGATAAAAAAAAATGCAAAATGTCTAATTGTAGGATTTTTGAAAAAGTATGGCTTTCCATTTAATTTTCAATTATAAAGTC